>LS488434.1:127153-148875 GCA_900490705.1 Pristionchus arcanus | reverse complement strand
TTTTTGGGTCTAGGAAACTATTTCTGGGACCAGGAAACTATTTCTAGGACCAGGAAACTATTCGGGGACCAGGAAACTTTTTAAGGACCAGGAAACTATTTTGGGACCAGGAAACTTTGATGGGACACCCAAAACGGACCAGAGCCGAATATTCTCACAGTTGTTATTATGTCTCCGATCTATTCGAATGCGATGTTTCCTTCATCAGTCAAATTATTTATTATCCAAAACTACGTTGCACTCATGATGTTTATTTCCAGTACTCTTTCAACGCCTCAAAGTGGTGCTCAGTATCGGTCAACGAGTTTCGCTGTACAGACACATTCGATGTTTTCATTCCCCTGGAAATTAAAAATTAGAAATTGAAGAAATTGTGAAAATACAGCCACAGTCGGGTTTGCCGCTTCAGAAGCGGATGCTTGCGAATCAGCATGATGCAGACGATAGATGCACAAATTGCGTTGGCCTGAAAGACGTTCTTAATTAAGCAACAAAAAAATCAGGAAAAAATATAATTGCCAAATAGAACTCGATGAATATTCTTCACACGGAAATATTATTCTGACACAATGTTTTTTTAAGAATAACTCTATTTTGGAAGTTGGTTTTGTACAAGGAAGTTGGCTATATTTCCTTGTATCTCTGCGTAATCAAGGGATACATACTGTGCTGTAGAACATGTCATTATAGCCGATGGCGTATGGGTTTCCCGTAGACAGGCAAATCATTGATGACGTTCCGATAACGCACTGTAAGCATTGATTAGCACGCGAAAGTGGAGATTAGAAAAGGAAGTGGAAACCTTTACGAAGAAAATGGCGGTGAACACTGGCTTCATTGCGGCCGACATTTGGTAGGACTCTTTCACCTGAGAGTGGTATTATCTATATCCTGTTTTCTGCAAGAGTCTTGATATTTGTGAAAAAGACTTCAAGGGTAGAGTATATGTTTTTGCTACTCTATTTTGAGTAGTTATCAAATAGAAGTGGATCTTTGTTTAACTGCGGGTAGAGATTTGAAAGAAAGTTGAAGAGGCTATTAGGCACTATGTCGAATGAGAACTATTTCGCAATATGTTCTCTTACATAACAGTTGTCTCTCGGGTCGTAAAGTTCTCATTCGACATAGCACCGGCTATTACGATTGGGAATGATACCTGATACTTTGCATTCAAATTCACAAAGGGAGCTTCGAATCTTCTCATTGTGTACCGCACTGACAGAGTGTTAGTCTGAAACCGTATTCTTGTTCGATAACATAAAAAAATATCTTTAAAACAATACCACGAGCGTGAGAACATCACAACTAAGAAGAATTGTCCCGCCGATGAGA
Source organism: Pristionchus arcanus (assembly GCA_900490705.1). Lineage (NCBI taxonomy): Eukaryota > Metazoa > Nematoda > Chromadorea > Rhabditida > Neodiplogasteridae > Pristionchus > Pristionchus arcanus. Next base: position 147,543 of record LS488434.1, on the reverse strand, counting down.
AATTTATCATCTAAATGACAAAACATTTTTTGGCGCTTGTGCTGTTGGGGGGGGGGTCTCCCCCTATTCCACTTCTCCCTCCCTCTCATTTTGCTCTCCTCCAGTGAGGAGAGCGCGGTCTCCTCCTCAGAGGAGACCCAGTCCGCGGGGGTGAATGCTCCCCTCCCTCTCCTCAGATTGGAGAGCGTTGGACTGAACCAGAGAAGTGAAATCGAAAGCTTATATTTTGATAAATTGGATGTAAATTGATTGGATGTAAATCGACGAGAGACAAGGGAGAGACGAGAGACATAATCTCATTCTGGACTAATTGATTTGTTGACGAATGGTCTTCATTCACATTCTTCGATTTTTTGTTGTTTTTCACAAAAACTAAGCACTAGGAACAAAAGTGCTAGGCACTAAGCACTAGGATCTAAGAAGCACTGAGCCTTATTCTAAGCACTGACCCTGATCCTAGTGCTTAGAAGCCTAAGCACTAAGCGCTAAGCTCTAAGTCTAAGTATAACATTTGAGGCTTAGTGCTTAGTGCTTAGTGCTTAGGCTTAGTGCTTAGCATGCTTAGCCTTTTGTTAGTGATCATTACATGTGTGCAGAATCTAGGAAAGAAAGGCGATAGATCGAAATGAACTAGACGACCGTGCGGAATGCGCCGAATGAGGAGAAATGAGAGGGAGGGAGAAGTGGAATAGGGGGAGACCCCCCCAACAGCACAAGCGCCCATTTTTTTTATATTTTGTAAATGCACTTACACTCAAATGTTATGCGCCCGAACATATATGTGAATATGATCTGAACATGATTTAATAGTTTCAAGGAATGGTAAAATATTCTTACCAAGGAAACTACAAACGTAATCAAAATCCGAGAAGCTAGAGGAGCATTGTAATATTGTTGAGCATTTGTGGTAGATACGATTCGTTCGACAGCAATTGCAATCTGAAATCATATCGTTTTGTGTGTCTAATCTTTTATGATTTATGGACCACTGTTTTGCCGTGCTCTGATAGAATAATAAACTTTTTAGCTGAGGTATTTCCTCTGATAGATTAATTCACCTCGCAAATGGTGCAGAACAGAGAGCAAGAAGCGCAGGTTTCGTAAAGAAATAATCGATGGGCTGGAAAACAGTGAAATAAATTTAATTATAATTGGAATAAACTCACGAGGATTCTTCATCGACTGCGCGAGGTAACCATGCTCATCGAGTAAGCTTGCAATCCAGAGGGCGATACTCGCATTGAAAAGTGCGAGATAACCAAATAACCAGGTGTTGAAAAGAAATCTGCAAGCGAAATACCATATTTTCTATTATAACGTTGCCGAATTGCTACCTGCAGTTGCTATGCAACGGTGTCTTTCTCACGATAAATAGCAAAAACAAAATTGGTGCGCATGCACTAAGGTTGCATGCAATTGCTATCGGAGGAAGAACGGGATAGCGATTGAAGAAGTCGTTCATAACACTGGTTTCGAAGCCATAATGACAGTGGGAACGGTGATGATTTCAGCGCTAAATATCACTTTGATATTTTCCATGAAAAGACGACCAAGAAGCATAAGATCATCGAACGGTATTCTTAGAAATTATGCATAACAGGTGAAGTATAATTGCAAAAAAATACACATGCAATTGTTTTGAGAAACCAATTCAAGTGATGATGTCAGTAAGGAAAAGATATCAGACAATGAGAGATAAAACTCTTACTCATGTCAGAGGAAATACTCACAATAAGGAAATACAAATTGTGTGTGTGTGTAAGATCAACCGGTTCCATATTTTTGTGTTCTCAGGACAGTTTTTCAATCGCACTATTTATCTTAGTACTTTTATGTTCCACAATACGTAAAATGAGCGGTTAATGTGCGTTCTATTTAAAAGTGGCACCAATTAAATATTTGTAAACTTTGATATTCGAAGAATTTGTACAATGCGAAAGAACTCAATGATTCAATGATCAGATGATTTTATCGTTCAGTCATTAAATTTCCCGAAGGCCGAGCCAATATTGTTACCGAATACAAATTCCCTCGAGCTCATTCAATCATTTGATTTGTATCTTATTTTGTGATATGGTCGCTTCAGGTCTCCTCTGTCGTGACTAGATTATGCATTCGTCAGAACCCGACGCAAATTTCGAAACAGCACTCGTTTACCTGCAGCATCTGAATGGTTACCGTTTTAAGATATTTTTTTAAATATAATTATTCAAAGGAGTAATTATGCTTCTGCTCAATGGTTCCATCGTGCTGCTAATCATTCGGGACGATGATCACAGAAATAAGCATTATCGCAAATATTTGTGCTGTCTGCAGGTTTGTTACTTTCTTTCATAAACGATCTTACAAATGCCTTCATTTTTGGGCAGAAATTATGTCTCTTAAAAACTCGAGCTGCCACAAACAACATTTTTGATAGGGCCATAAACTTCTAACGAGGGTATATAATTGTCTGTATTCTAGATATCATCACTTGTTGTCGATACATTCTCCGATTTCTACGCGCCAATCGTCCAATTCCACAAAGGAATATTCTACTCAAATTCATACCTATCCAATTTCGTCGGTGCTGGAAAATTCATGGTAAAAACGTAATAATAATAATATATTCATTAGCGGAGGTGTTTCGATGATGGGGGTGGTGTGGGTTGCGTGTCACCTGCTGCTAATGAGTAGGGGTGCTAGTCAGAGATCTTTTGACTCGTCTTCGTTCATTGAATTCATTATTGTCCAAACTGTAACCGTTTTTTCAGGCGACCGAATTGTTCTTGTTTGCAGAAGTAATTCTGATTTACTTTGCATGCATTTACTACAGGAGAGGAGTAGGTTTTATTGTCAATTGAATTCGCAGTTCTCGAAATTTAGTTGGTGCTTGATCGAGGTCGCTTCTTCAATTTCTTCGGATGGAAGAGGAGAGTACTGTACATATTTCATCAAGCGTATGCATGTATTGCTATCGGAACGATGGTTTACTATATGAATAAGTCTGTGCAGGCTGCTGAGGTTTGATTTTATTACGGTTTCGGAAGTATTAACGATTTTTAGAATTATTTACCTCGCGAACTGCTTTGGGCTAAAAACAGAACCAGTCACGTCTTCATTAAACCGGACGCAAATATGATTCAGGCTAATTACAGTTAGATTATCGTGGATGAATCGAAAAAATTGTGAACAATTTCAGTCGGTGCATCAGCCGCAATCTATCCCGCTATCGCAATTTCTTTGATGTTGTGGCAACTCATTTCCGAGGTCAAGAAAGGCATGCCAAACGCGAGTTCGGCAACCAAAAGGTCAGAAAATGAATAAAAATACAAAATAATGATGGCGAAAACTAATTCATCACAGATATCAACGTCTTGCCGTTCGGTCTTTGCTGCTTCAGGTGATTTATGATTATTCAAGTTTTCTCATGAGAATTTTGATTGTTGTCATAACACAATAATCTCAGGGTGCGGTTCCGGGTCTTGTCTACATAATTCCATCATTTGCGAATACGGGTCTGCAAATATCGACAACTTTCTTCGATTTAGGAGAAACTTTCGATAGAACAGGTGAAAAAACAAATCAGCCTTTTTAGAAAATTAATTTATTTGTTCAGCAATGATACTATCGCCTATCCTCTACATCATTATGACCAAGCATACGTTTGCCAATTCTTTGACTCTGCTGTACTGCTCACCCTCGTATAGAAGGAAAATACTTGCCGCAATTTCTGGTTCTAGCGATACCGTTCACAAGTTCAGTGTGCAATCTAAACAAAGTGCTATTTCGAAAGAACATCGGACATGGTAATATTGAAGCAAAAAAAAGTAATCATTGAATTTCTGACACCATTTTCAATAAATAACGTTCATTTGGACAGTGTATAACATAACATGCACCGTGTAAGTCTGTTCAGTTTTCTGCAATATTGCACGATTTCTTTCTTCATCCCCCCTTATAACTAGACGCATTTCGATATTTGACACCCATCCCCCCTTATAACTAGACGCATTTCGATATTTGACACCCATTTCACAATCGAGCAGTTAAATTGGATTGGCGAGAGCGTGAGGAAAGAGAGGAGAGTAATCCAATTAGGGAAAGTCGAACCCTCTCATTCTCCGTCGCGCGCCGCTTGCGGCGCGGCCTTCCGCAGGAACTAGCATTCGAAGAATGCTAGTTCCTATTCATCAAACAAATATTGCAAGTAGCTCTGATCAAAAATCAAGTATCAAAATTGTATTCTTCAACTTGTACAAAGAAACAGAAGAAAACTCAGCTGTGATCCCTGGAACGAAAACATTCATCCCTTTCATGGAAACAATAAAGATATTACTTGTTATGCCCATTCCCCAGAGTTTTTCATCTGAACCATTTCTTCTCTTCGTATCTATAAAATAATCCTGTTAAAGATTGAAGATTGTCCTACCAACCGACTATTTTTATATGCATAGAAACTCAATGAATTCCTCGGAGCCTGATCCCAAGTTCGAAAACTCGCTTGTGCTAGTTCAACATCTGTGCGGCAAGTTGTTTGCTCTATATCGCAATGAAAAATCGCAATTTTTACTGATTTTTCTCTTTGAACTTCCCCATTTCCGGTGTGATTATGCTCATTTTCAATGGCTTCATAATTATTTTGATAGTTCGAGACAAGGATGCACTAAACAGGCACTATCGGAAATACCTGTGCTGCTTGCAGGTGTTGTCTGCTTTTTATTTTTTCTATTTTATTTGAAGATTTTTTTTCTCATTGAAGCTCTCTTCATTGATGCTAGACACCCTTTCCGACTTTTACGCGCCAATAACTCAACTCCACAAGGGCATTTTCTATTCCAATTCTGCAGTTTCAAATGCACTGAGCATCGGCAAATTCTTGGTTATGCGCATATAAATATTTTTATAATACGCATCCTTTAGTCAGCTGAAATGTTTCTCTTCGGCGAGGTGATTCTGGTGTATATCGGCTGCGTCTACTATCGCAGAGGGGTGAGCTTTATTTTTTGGGCAATGTTTACAATATATTCAGATGGTTCTTTCTCCTGACCGCTTTTTCAATTATTACGAATGGCGTAGAAAGCTTGTCTACGCTCTACTCCAGATCTATGCAATCACATCCATCAGCATAATTGTTTTCTTCATGGGAAAATCCACGTTGTCGGCCGATGTTAGAAAACTTTCAATAAAAAAAATTACTCTCACGTTTCAGCTTTCACTTCCTCCCGAACTTTTCTGGGCGAGACATAAAAACACGTACATTTTCATAAAGCCAGATGAGAGCATGAACTACGCTAATTATGGTGAGAGACTATAAAAATGATAAAGGTTACTTAAATAATTCAATTTAGCCGCGGTTTGTGCCGGATTGTTCCCGAGTGCTATCATCGGTATCATGCTTAAGCAGTTGCTATCCGCAGTCAAGATAGGCCGACACAAGACTAGTCAGGCAACACAACGGTAAAAATAGTTACCGAAGTTGCGAAAAGCATTTACTAACAATTGCAAAAATATCTCAATTTCAGATATCAGCGCCTTGCAGTGCGATCGCTGATATTTCACGCGTTTCAATCACACCGAAAATGTGTATCGATTCTAGGGCGCCGTACTTAGTCTCGTCTACATTATTCCTTCGTACGCTAACACTTTTTTACAAATGGCTCCGTCTTTGCTCCAATTAGGATTTGATTTTGATCGATTCGGTAATTCAGATGAATTTTACGTTCGAATAACCTGTTTCAGCCTCAATACTATCGCCGATATTGTACATCGTAATGACGAAGCACACATTTGCTAACTCGCTAACGATTCTTTCTTGTTCCCCATCGTATCGGGCCAGACTATTCGCAATTTTAACGAGATCTCTTGCGATAGTTCCCGCGGAAGGAATTACCGATACCACGGAGAGCTAGGGAGCAGATATACGCTGTTTGATTCGTGTAAATAATATAAAGATCTCGCTACAGCTGGCTGCGGTATATCTAACAGTGTTCAGATTGTTATCGGCAACGATAAAGACTCCCAATTATATATTTCTTGTGTGTTTTTATTCCTACATCGCTTGATTGATACGCTAACGAACACATTATTAGCATTGAACTTTTTTTTACGAACTTATATACAAACAGAATTGGATTGACTATCCAAGGAAAATAGTCATTACTGATAGTCTTTACTACTTATCTATATGACAAGTACTAGTATGCGTCAATCACCATTTCACCGTCGATATCCAAATATATATATCCAAATATATTTAGACTCAAACATCCCATTTCATGATCGGAATCGCATATTCCCCAGTGTCGCCCTTCCTACTTGTTATTCATCGCCAGTTTTCTTGAAAATCGCATGCCTCTTCACATCAGGGAATACTATTTCCAACATCTGGTCACTTCCGCTGCGTTATTCGATTTTATTTATTTTTGTGAGATGAATTCTACCGAACCGGATGCAGGTTTCGAGAATGGGCTAGTTATTGCACAGCATTTATGCGGTGAGATCTTCAATTTGCAACTGCCTATCGAAGTGGCACTGTTTTTCAGGCACGATTCTGCTCATATTCAACAGCTCAATTATCATACTAATCATATTAGATGACGATAAGCGTAACGAGCATTATCGCAAATATCTGTGCTGTGTTCAAGTATGTCGTTTTCCTTGTAAATTAGTCGTAACCATGCATAAAATAATTAGTTTTCTGTACAGATATCCTCGCTTGCCTACGACACATTTTCTGATGTCTACGCACCAATATTCCTGATGCACAGAGGTCTACTCTATTCTGACTCATTCTTATCAGAATATATTGGCATCGGGAAATTTATGGTATGGACAGAACAATCTTTGATGTAATTGTTATTTTAGACAATCGAGCTAGTGCTACTCGCCGAAGTTGTGCTTTCGTACTTCGCATGCGTTTACTATCGGCGAGGAGTGAGAATCTTGGGATTTTAATTAACAAAAGTAATTGTTTTCAGCTCGTTCTCGGGCCCGAGCGTCGCTTCAACTACACGGGATGGAGAAGGGTAGCAATATTCCTGTTCATTCAAGTCTACGGTCTGACAGCAGTATTCGGCATGGTATACTTCACAGCGAAATCAGTGCAGGAATCCGAGGTAGTCCAGGTTTAGTTCCTCCATAACAATTAGCATTACATAGATGAAGTAACAACTATTTGTACTACAACAATGAGCTCCAAGTTCTTCCTTCCAGAAATTCCTCCCCGACGAACTCCTCTGGGTGCGCAATCGAACATCGTACATGTTCATGTTACCTGATGAGAATGAGAAGCACGCAACATACAGTGAGTAGCGAATAGTTCCTGTAAATATCATCAATAATTTCTGAAATATTTGTACTGTGAGGCAATTTCATTTTTTTTTAAATACACACTAAATATAAACAATAATACACGCTGCAAATAATATCAGTACGACAACCAGGTATGGTTGTCGCATGCCGACTGTAACATCGCTTCCATTGAGTAATTAACTTTAAAAAAAATTTCAGTATCCGCCCCGATTGCCGACAGCGTAGCTCTCGCTGCCATTGGAATGCTGTTTCAATTAGTGATCGAAGTGAAGAAGGGTTCGTTCTGGAGCAGTGCATCAACGCGACGGTGAGATAACATTTATCTTTCAAATTATATTGGAATTTTCAAAGAACTTTGAATTCAGGTACCAACGACTCGCTGTTCGATCTCTGATACTTCAAGTGAGCAAGATATGCATTTTTGGTTCTGCAATACGAATTTTTCAGGGTGCAGTTCCGAGTCTTCTCTACGTCGTTCCTTCCTATGCAAATACTTGCCTTCAATTTGCACCAACAGTATTCGATTGTGGCGAGCGATTCAACCGATTCGGTAAATGTAGGCTCTCATTTAGTTCTCATTCTATTTTTTCAGCAACCATTCTCTCCCCGATCCTGTGGATCACTATCACCAAGCACACGTTCGCCAGCTCGCTCACTATTTTGTATTGCTCACCATCTTACCGTCGCAAAATTGTAGCTATAATCACGAGGCGAAGCGATGTGACTCCCCAGAGCCTCACTGAAACAACTAGAGACATCGAAAAACGCGATAAATGTTGCTCGAAAACTGTATAGTTGTATAGTTGTCAAAGACGATAAATAAAGATACGATTTGTGGAAGGGAGAATAAAAAAAAATCACACCGAACTCGCGCACTTCTTCCTCCTAATTTTCTTCTTCGTCACCTTTACTGTTCTCTATCGTATAGACGGAAGATCATCATGATTTCTAGAAGGCATCAGAGAGTGATTCCCAGGAGATTGAGTCCTTCCACGAATAATGACGAGATTGGCTGAACTTGAGATGCTATTGATCGATGATCATGTGATAAAGAAATACGCGAACTAGAGAACAGTCTAAAAACCGACTATTGAGCGATTTGACAGATTTGGTGAGTGTTCGAATTGAATATTTTCGATATTTTGTTGATTCAGCAACAGTTGTATCGCCGCTGCTCTGGGTGTTCATTACCAAGCACACGTTCGTTAGCTCATTAACGATACTGTATTGTTCTCCGTCGTATCGCCAGAGGATTATTGTGTTCATTTCCGGAAAACAAGCCGTCTCTTCAACGAAGGTTAGCGAGAAAACAAAGGATAGCGGGATAAAGATCCGATGAAAACAAAAATTTTATACCAGTGCAGTATTTATATTTTTTTTGCAAAATAATAAATTTCAATGTAAAAGTAGCAACAAATCATACACCGCGGAACGTCATCTGAAACACACTTGTTATTATTTATTTGAAGTATCAGCTAACCATCACTCCTCGCACATTTACTCCTCCATTCGGCAGCCACGATACTCGCATAAAATTAGAGGACGATGTAGTGAAGACCTTGTTGAAAATTTCGCCAGTCAAACTGCAAAATTAATATAATTTACGGATTTTTTGCAGAGGAAAGCTCACTTTGCGACGATATTTCCTCCCATCATCTTATCTTCAAGCACCAAGAAGTCACAGCAAGTGTTGGCCTCCAGTTGTTGAATCTGAAAAGAAAACAATTTTTGAAAAAAAAATCATATTTTAGTCAGAATCTAACCTCCACTTGCACTTTCTTTCCAGCCGCGACCGTAAATTGGTAATCGCAAGGCTCCGATGCGTCGTACGGATATCCGGGTGAGTAGATCTGTACAGTACGTTGACTGCAATGATAGTAACACGAATATTACATACCGTATCACCCTCCTTCCACGGGCCTCCAGTGCATGTGGGTCGGGGCATGGCTGAAAGTTAGACAATAGTTGCATGGTTTTGCAGTGAATAGCCTCTACAACTAACCCTTTTTCGCACAAGCAACTGCCATTTTCGTATTGCAATCCATGTTCAACCATTCTCCAGTAGGCGCGAAAGTATCCATAGCCAGGCAGTCGCCTTTGCCATTGATCGGGAAACCTGAAAATCATTTTTTATCATTCCAAAACTCTTTAGCTTACCAGGATAGAAGTTCTTGTAGTCCCAAGGCGAACCGTCAATCCAACTGAACTGGTTTCCCACTCCTTTCGCACCAATGTAGACTCCGTTAATTGCACCATTCGCAACTGCCAGATTGCGAATGAACGTGTTTTCCTGCAATTGTTGGCTAAAATGTTGACTTTAATGAGAACAACCTGTTTTTTATGTATCGAGGCTACGATGGCGCCCTGATTCTGACATGCGGCTTGAGCGTCTTGCCAGTTTTGCGATGCAGCGGTGACCTAAAAAACCTATATCTTCACTAATTCGACGGATAAAATGCAAACCTGATAGCACATCCCGTCATTGCTATCGTCTCCAAAACTGTCGCAGCCGTCCCCGACTGGTTGTTGCAATTGAACGGTGCAGAAAACTTGGACCGTGAATTGACTGTCCGAGTTGCCTGCGTTTGTATTTTTACTGTTTTTCTTGGGTTTTTCCATCAGTATTATGAAATCTTAAAAAATTACCTAGATCCCAGTAACCATAGTTGTCAATGTACCAGCTCCAACCGGCCTTGCACACGTCATCCAGAGCTTGAAGCATTGATTTTATACGACTGCAAACTAGAGTCGAGTCTACCTGGATGATATCCATCCGATGGCCTATAATCATCAGCCGATCCGTCCGCCCATTCCCAACGTTTCGAGTTGGCATTGCACACCAGACCTGAATAACCAAATGCAAAAAAGCACAAAAATTAGATTGATTGAAAGACCCACCGAGAATAAAGTATCCCTTGTTCGATGGAGGGGCTAGCTTCTTCCAGTATTGTTGATGCTAAACGGGAAATGGCAAACTGCAAGACCAAATAAAATTTACCTCGTCATTATGAATTATCGCGGGTTGTCCAGAAATAGTTTTGCATTTATCAACAACTTTCGATGATGCTTGCGCGAAAGAGGATGAAAGGGATCCCTGTTGCCCTCTGCACTCGCCATCTCTTATTAGGTCGAAACCGGATGGGCATGAGGCATAGGCGACGTCTGAAAAAAATTATAAAAAAAGGGATAAAAGAAAAACTGAAAGCTTACGCAGCAATGATACGGCAAGAAGAACAAGCTTCATGTCGACGTGAAAAAATAGGCGATTCGAAGACGAAAGACTGTGCTCTTATCAGTGCTTTGTGTTTGTCATGAAATAGCTATCAGTGATAGCGAGAAACAATTTCTACCTTGTGCGCAGAATCATCCTAGAGAGAAGGGGCCATTGTTAGGCTCAGAGATTAACAACTCTTGCTTATACACGCATGAAATGCTCAAGCACAGACTACTTGCGAAAGTGAAGTTGGCAGTCAGCACACAACTGGCCATGTTCAATAAAAGGTCTAGTCGAGTTCAATGTTCCAGAGACCAGACGATTACAAACAGCTGTGCAACGCATTGTTACTGTGATCTCTCCGAATTTGAATGAACGACAATTGAAATTTGTGGAATGGAAGTAATTTAAGCATCACACACGAAATAAATTCATTATAGCTTGTTTTCATGATATTGTATTACATTAGCAGCCAGAAATTCACAATGAATGAGTATATTCGAATGCTTCAAGCCAGACATTCTTTCAATGAATCATTACCACGATTGAAAACTTGAGATGGCTCACACTCCATGGAAGGTCATCTGAAATTAGCTTATCACGTTTCAAACTTCGATATTTCAGTAACCATCACTCCTCGCACATTCACACCACCATTGGGCTCCCAAGAAACTCTCGCAAAATTCGACGACATCGTAGTATACTTTTTGTTAGAAACTTCTCCGGTAAGACTGAATGATATACTATGAAAGTACGTGCTAAGGAAATGAAACCAACTTCGCGATAATATTGCCTCCGAGCAATTGGTCTTCAATAACAAGATAGTCACAGCATGAGTTTGCCTCGAGCACTTGGATCTAAAAATATAGGCTTACTTTGGCAATCTTTTAAAAAAACACACCTCTACTTGCACATTCTTTCCTCGCTCTACGGAGAGCAAGTAGTCGCATGGTTCGGACGAGTCATACGGGTATCCAGGCGAATATATCTGAATGGTAATCGTTTGTTGATTGTAATCATTTTAAGGCAACAAGTACCGTCTCTCCTTCCATCCACGGTCCTCCGGAGCACGTTGGTCTTGGAATAGCTGCAATATGACGTATGAGGATACTATATTGAGAGAATATCCGCCTATGTATTCTGCGAACTCTATCGTTACTCTGTCACGTTTGAATAGGATTGGGAGAGGGATAAATACCGTGAGAGGATGAACTCGCCTCTTCTCTGGCATGTGACAGCTAGCTTCGAATTGCAATCCATGTTCATCCATTCACCAGTGGGCGCAAAAGTGTCCATCGCAAGGCAATCACCACGTCCGTTTATTGGGAATCCTTTAAACTCTTTTTTTTTCGAGCCGGTTAACATTTTTCTTCACCAGGATAGAAGTTCTTGTAGTCCCACTCTGATCCGTCCGTCCATGTAAACTGATTTCCATTTCCCTTTGCGCCTATGTAAACACCGTTCACTGCGCCATTGTTGACTGCTAATTTTCGAATGAACGAGTTCTCCTGAATTGCAATTCTTCGTTTTGAACCATCTATTTAAGCGAACCTGAGAATTATGGATGGAGGCAACAGCGGAAGCAATATTTTGACACGTAGCCACCGCATCTTGCCAATTTTGCGCGGTTGGAATGACCTGAGCATTAGAGTTAAAATATAATTTAAAATTAAAATTGTGCAAACCTGATAGCAGAAACCGTCTTCACCATCATCTGCGAAACTATCACATCCATCTCCAATGGGCTGTTGCAATTGAGTGGTGCAATACGCTTGGATGTTTGTGAACATGTTCTTCGAGTTTCCTTTATTTGATTTTTATTTCAGTTTCGAAAGAATTCTTGCCTTTCTTCCAATAGCCAGTGTTATCCATGTACCAACTCCAGCCTGGGTCGCAGTATTGATCGAACACTGTAAAAATAATACTTTATTGACATTTGTTGACTATAAATCTACCTGAATCATACCCATCCGTCGGTCGGAACTCCGCAGAAGAAGCTAGTGATCCATCCGCCCAGTCCCATCGCTTCGTAGTGGAGTTGCAAACCAGACCTTCAAAGACATTTGTATTCTGCGATTTGGGTACAGCAATTTACTCACCAATAATCAGGTAACCCTTGTCCGTCGGTGTCGCTAGTTTCTTCCAGTATGATTGGTGCTGAACAACACAATTATCACTACCATTATCACTGAAATTTGACTAACCTCATCATTGCGAATGATCACCGGCATTCCCTGAATTTCGTTGCAAGAATCAGTGACATTGATCACCGCTTGAGCGAAAGTTGCCGAGATAGTCCCTTGGAATCCCCTACACTCTCCATCGCGAATGAGGTCGTAGCCGGTTGGGCAAGAAGACAAGGCGATTTCTGTAAGTCAATATGTAGGATATTTTTCCTCGGTGGATCAATAGTAATTTTAAAAAAAAATCGATTTCTCCATTTTTATCGAACTCACTTTCCGCCTAAAGAGTATGATGAGGGCGGAAATATATGTAAACCACTGTTACTCACCTAGCACCGATGCAACAAAGAAGAGAAGAGCAAGCTTCATTTCAACAGGAATGATCAGCGAGACACGGACTGCTTCGAAACAGTGTGAGCCTTATCTGTGTTTCACATTGTCACGTCTGAGTAAGGGCGCCGGGCTCTCTGTTTTGTGTCGAGTATCATCTTTTGACGGGAAGATCATAATCGAGAGATTATAAAACGTTAGCTGATTGTGAGCATGGATAGGAAGAGCGATGATTTTTTTGCATAGACTAGAAACATCTTTTCTGGAAAATGTCGGCTTTCACCTCAATTATAGCAATTGTGAAAACTAATGGAATCGTAAATAATATCATGCATCTTTTTGAAGACAACTTGATGTAATGAGTTCTCTTGTTTCATTGTCTGATTGGTGGAAGTCGTCGCACTTGAGGTATGCGACTAACGTCCGGTCAAGTTAGATGCTGATTCAGTATGTGTGTCGACTAGTCTCTCCGTATCGGTTGTACAGTTTTTTTTAATGTTTTGCCATTTCAAAAGCTCAACCATTAATAAGTATTTGCTTAGAAGGAATGTTTTTTGTGAATGAACATGGAATGTTGCGAAATATGGAACACAGGAAATCATTTATTCGTAATATTCATTATGACCAAATAAGAAGAAGTTTGGAAGCCGTGAAGAGATAATTGAGTTTGTTACACGCCACGGATCGTCATCTGTAAAGTTCTGTTAATAATTTCAATTGAACACTCAACCAACCATCATTCCTCTCACATTTACTCCTCCATTCGGTTGCCAGGAAACTCTCATCAAATTCGATTTGTCAGTTGTGAAGAACTTATTCGATACTTCACCCGTCAAGCTGAAATTAGAAAGCGTGATGAAATATAGAAATAAATTATAAAATATATATAAATACATACTTGGCGACAATATTGCCTCCCAGCACATCATCTTCCATTAGGAGATGATCGCAGCACGTGTTCGCTTCCAGCAGAATGACCTTAACATTTCGAAATAAAAATTTTTTGTTTGTATTTTAGTAAACGGAACCTCGACTTGCACCCGTTTCCCGGCATCAACTGTAAGGAAATAATCACAACCGAGTGAGGCGACGAATGGGTATCCAGGTGAATAAATCTGAAATGAAGTGATCTAATTTACGCAATTTCGGCCAAGGAATCAGAAGATCTAATTGTAAACGAGCAGGTCGAAGAGACCGTAAAAAATATTAAAAATATTACCACTTCGCCCTCCTTCCATGGACCAGGATGACATGTTGGACGGGGATTAGCTGAAATATATTCGATGTAACAAAAAAAAGTTAAAGAAATACCTTCCCGCGCACACGCTACAGCCAAGGATGAGGAACAGTCCTGGTTCATCCACTGTCCAGCAGAGGAAAGAGTGTCCATGGCAAGGCAATCACCACCACCGTTGATGGGATATCCTGAAAATTGAGAAAGGGATAGGAGAGATACATTTTACAGGCATTTGACAGGTTCTACATTGAAGAATGCACATTTTTTTATAGATTCATTTCTGCGCATAATGCTGTGGACTGTATCAAACTTATTAACGAAAATAAGGGAGACGTTCCCTATCACAACTCTCTGAAGTAAGTGACGTGCTTGTGTTACTTGGCAGGCGAGGTCGATCATGCATACCTGGGTACCAATTCTCATAGTCCCAATCCGATCCGTCAATCCATCCGAATTGATTTCCCTTGCCCGCAGGAGTCCCGCCAATGTACATGCCGTTCACTGCTCCTTTAGAAACTGCCAAGCGACGAACGAACGAGTTTTCCTATGAATAAAATCGAGTTAATCTATTGTTTCATAATCCTGATAATTTTTATAAAATTACACTAAAATTGTCAATTGTGATCGCAATTCACTCATAAGCCCCAAATCACCTGTAGATTGTGAATTGATGCAACGTTAGCTCCAAGATTTCGACAAGTAGTCTGGGCTTCTTTCCAGGTTTGTGCTTGTTCAGCGACCTTAATTTAAATTCAGGGTTGATCAAACAAAAAAATTACCTGATAGCACTCTCCATCCTCCGCGTCATCATCGAAGCTCTCACATCCATCTCCCTTCGGTTGTTCCAGTTGCGTGGTGCAATAAATGTAAATCGTCGATGTTCCCATCCAATGGTCACCTAAATTCGCCTTTAGTACTGTTAAACTAAATGATCAACAAACAAGAAAAAAACGTACCATAACCCCAATAACCATCATCCGTCAGCATCCATGTCTCTCCCTGCTGACACTCCTTGTCCAATGCTGAAAAATCGTAATTTATTTATTTATTTTTATTCTCAAACCTTGATTATGCCCCTCAGCATGTTTTCTGTAGTCAATTTGCGAGCCGTCAGCCCAAATCCATCGTTTTGTAATGGAATTGCATACCAAGCCTGAAATATTGATTTATCTTTATTTTGCAATGAATATCTTACCGAGAATCAAATAGTTATAATCTTGATACTTTGGCATTCGATCTGCGTAATAATCTTGATGCTGAATTTCGGAAATTATAAAATTGCTCAAAATGAAAAAAAGCTCACCTCCTCGTTGTGGATGATGGCGGGCTTTCCCTTAATTTCCGCGCATTTTGCGATCGCCTAAACATGTTTTTTTCGTGGAAACGCAAGTCAATGAAAAGAAAAGTGACTTACAACCGCCGTCGCTT
Source organism: Pristionchus arcanus (assembly GCA_900490705.1). Lineage (NCBI taxonomy): Eukaryota > Metazoa > Nematoda > Chromadorea > Rhabditida > Neodiplogasteridae > Pristionchus > Pristionchus arcanus. The sequence continues at coordinate 131,858 of LS488434.1, read as the reverse complement.
GGGAGAAATCATCGATGGATAGAGTTGCGTACAGTCCCCTGCACTCGCCATCTCGCACTAGCTCAAGACCCGCTGGACAGGAGCCATAGGCGAAATCTCAAACACTATTTGCTAAACATTGACATTTCGATAGTGTAACTCACTCAAAATCGATACGAATATAGCCAACTTCAGCATTGTGACCATTGGAACGTGCGCAGAATCCAGACGGAAAATGTGTATCCTTATCAGCACAGCATATTGTCATGCAACAAGAAATCAGCGGATGGAGTGTGACCATAATCTATGCTCGGAGATAAAGCCGCGCGTCGATGCGCAGAGACTAGAAAGTCCGAGCGTGACAAATTTTCCGGATCGAGCAAACAGCGTTGCTATCGAATTCCTGAAACGGGGTTTGTTCTCTTCATTTGTACTGTAGTTAGTGAGCATAAAATAATGCACTTTTGTAACAAGACACAAACCACAATTATTATTAGCATGTAAAAAATATTTATCATGAATGAATTCAGCTAGGATTAGAGCTCGTAGATGCGATTGAAGGAATTTTGTTCGATGGAACGATTTTAATTTGCACTGGGCGAATTCTGTTTTCAATCGACTTGATCAACGTGACAGCCTTTCTCCGATATGACGGGGCGCAATAAAGAATCGTTAGTGAAGTAGCCAACGTGTGTTTCGTCATAATACCCCAGAGAATCGGAGATACAGTCGACGCTAAAAAATTCAGTAATTTTATTCACAATGAATCTCACCAATCCGATCAAACTCTTCAGTCTGCTCAAATATTTGCAATTCCAAGAATCCATTTCCAATTACGGGAAGTAGATAGACTAAGCCCGGAACGACTCCCTGAAAAGTGTGAATTAAAATTTTTTTTTAGACCGTTTAAAAAATATTTATAATAAACCTGAAGAATGAGCGAGCGCACTGCTAAATGTTGATATCTGAGAAGTAAATTTTACATTTTAGGTCTAATTAATTTGATTTTTTAAGTTGATTTTTTTTTATTTAATTTATTTTTTCTCACTTTTTCGTTTCCGCACTCGACTGGAGCATTCCTCTTTTTATTTCGATAACTAGTTGATGAATCATTGCGATAATTGGAGTAAAAATGGTAAAGCTCAGAAAATTCGAGACTAAAATATTCACCATTCGGAATGTCTGTTGGTTACGATATCATTACCATAGGAACCATACGATAGATTGGAGTCGTGCAATGCAACCGCATACGATGTTTTGGATTTCAGCCATTCGAGCTCAGTGGGAAATGGAAGTACCTGGATAGATAATTGTCAAATTTGTTGTAATGTTGTAAAATAATTGTGTACTCAACGTGCCTCGAATGCTTCCTTTGCTTTCCCGGCAAAGTATAATGTTACTGAAATAAATCCAAGAACGTAGACGTCAACTGATATGAACAACGCCTTTCTTTTCCATCCAGAAAAGGATAGTAGCCCATCGGGAATAACAATCTAACAAAACAATTAGAGTTAAATCTCTTCACTAATGTACTCACACATCTGCGATAGTATACGCACGTAAAGTATGAGAAAATTATTTGTGACAAAGCAATGAGCACGATACCCTGAAATAATAGAAATATTAACAAATATTAAAAAATAATTAAGTGCTCACAAAAAAAATTTCAGCGCTGATCACTCGAGCTAGCAAGGAATCAGAGTAAATCAACTCCTTGTGGAGCAGGAAAATAGGCGCATATATGTCAGAGAAAGAATCGAGCATGAGTGATGATACCTAATCAGGAATATTTCAATTTATTTTTTTAATTTAAAAATAATAGTTATTTTTACCTGCATGCAGCAGAGATATTTGCGATAATCCTTCGCTCGCGAATCATCATCTATTACAATCAGATGAAGAACGAAACTGTTAAACAGGAAAGTAATGACTCCTTAATAAATGCATTAAATTAACAATAAAAACCAGTTCTTAACCACAAAAGTGTTGAGATGCAGAGAGAAAGCTATCCATTGAGATATCGTTTACGACTAAAACACAGTCTATATCACTAGCCTACAATCGGCAATTAGTCAATATTACTATACAATTTTTACTGTGAGCAAAAACAAAAGCGCAATTGAACAGTACTATATATCATGATGGTCTTGAAAAAATATTGTCTATGCGTTCACATGATATTCGAGTATTCGACTTCTCAAATCCGACTCTGCGAATTGAAATTTCTCGCGTGTTATCACGTTGATTGTATCCCCTGTGTACAATACGTTATTGTATCTCATTGTTTTGGTGTCGATCATATGGCATCTTTGTTTTGCGTTTCATTTACAACAGTCAGTCATTTTTCTTTTTCTTTTCATCTTTCTCATGTTAAACAACGAGAAAACTACCCCATTATAACTAACTTTGACAGAGAAATGAGCGCTTCCGAGCCCGATCCTCGTTTTGAACACGGACTTATTGCATTGCAGCATATTGGAGGTGATTGATCAATCAGATGAATGGCAAATGATTACTCGACTCTAGGTGGTATCATGCTTGCTTTCAACGCCTTTATTGTAATCTTAATTGTATGTGACAACGATATTCGGAACAGGGGTTACCGCAAGTATCTGTGCTCTATGCAAGTAAGCTTTTTTTCAAATACAAATTTTATATTTATCGTCTCTTACAGGTTGTCTCTCTTGCGTTTGATGCGTTATTCGACTTTTATTCTCCGATAGTTCTAATCCACAAAGGGCTATTTTATTCCGATTCTCTACTGTCTTCTGTGGTTAATATGGAAACATTTATTGTGAGTGATAAATATTTGAATTAAATTTTCGTTGGAATTTGAGATAATTGAATCAGTTTTACTAGCCGAAGTCGTACTATCTTATTTTCTGTGTGTCTACTATCGGAGATGTGTAAGGACCATTTCACATTCATCTCTTTTATTTTTGCATTTTTAATTAAATTTAGCTTGTAATGGGCCCTGAGAGTCGGTTTTATTACCGCGGCAAACAAAGGATACTTTTCTACTTATTTCTACAAGCATACGTGCTCTCAGCGGTTGTCGGACTGTTCTATTTTGCTCGGAAATCGGTGTCCGAGGTATTCGAACAGTACAATATAATTATTTAAAAAATATTCAGTTGCTACCACCGGATATTGAATGGGCGAGAAATCGAACGACTTTCGTGTACTTTCAACATGATGTGAACATGCAATACGCTGCTTACTGTAAACCCACACGAATACATTTCTTTAATAATGCGCTAATATCTTAGGCACTTTCCCTTCGACTGCAATTTTAGCTGCAACGATTTGCTGGATGCTATCACAACTCCTCAAGGAAGTGAAAAGCGTGCGCAAAACCAGCATTGCAACTCAGAGGCAAGAAATCCCTCAAAAAGGTCTCATCAAATTTCCATTTCAGATATCAACGCTTGGCTGTTAGATCGCTTGTGTTACAGGTATCATGATTTTTTAGTGTTTTCAAATCGCCTATGGTAACCAGGGAGCAGTCCCGAGTCTCGTCTACATCATACCTTCCTGTACGAATACTATGCTACAGTTTGCGCCAATCGTCCTCGAATGCGGAGAAAAGTTCAACAGATTTGGTCAAATCGTATCTTTACTTTACGATTATTCTATTCATTTCAGCATCAGTTATATCGCCCATTGTGTGGTTGATAATCGCAAAACACACGCTTGTCAGCTCTCTGACAATTCTTTATTGCTCCCCATCGTATAGGAAGAGAATTATAGCATTAATAATGAGACCCCGAAAGACTCGTGACAGTAATCCCCAGCAACTGAGCGCGACAAGTAAGGGAAGCGCGAGAACCTATTGACGATATGAGTTTGTTGTTCATGTGGTAAACATAATAGTTTTTGATACCATTCGTCGGTCGTTGAATAAAATGCAAGAAATACATTTCTACTCAATTCCAGTAGCTTTCGAGTGACTTGAAATGATCTTGGGTGTAGCAGACGTTTCTTGGCGGCAGTGGAGCGACAGATATACGGATACCTCTGAACGTATCCTTGCTTTCCTATTTTCAAATTTGACTTTCTATCCAAGCAGTTATCGGAAAGAAAACATACAACACCAGTCGAGCCTGCTTCAAAAGCTGCGGGTGCTTCTTGATCAACATTATCGCAACAATAGATGCGTAGATTGCAGTAACCTGAAAAATACATTTAATTCCCAAAACACAATTTCCACCAAATTTAAATTTTGAGAAATTCCTACGAACCGTGGTGTAAAAGGCCTCATTGTATCCATTGAAGAAAGGATCGTTCATTCCAAGGCAGATCACGGATGAAATGACAATTACAAACTTAAATATTTTAATTTTATTATTAATAATTAATTAATTATGGTTTACCTTCATGCAGAAAATCACAATATATATTGGTTGCATGGCGGACGATAATTGAAACGCTTCTTTTGCTTGATATTTCGCGTTCAAATTATCGAAGGCTTCTTTATACCGTTGTCTATTATATTTAACAGAGAGTGAATTTGTCTGAAATTTAAGAGACCATCCACGAGAGCACGGAAAAGGTCCTCGGATGACCATATCCCAAAATATTTTTTTTCAAAGAGGGGGTCCCTAGTGCTGATCGCCGGCAATAATAACTAAGGCTAGAAATCGTTCTTGATTTTACTACGATTTTTTAAAGTTTGAAGGGTAAAAAAAGGTCATTTTTTCAAAATAATTATATCATTTTGAAAAAA
>LS488434.1:103693-118737 GCA_900490705.1 Pristionchus arcanus | reverse complement strand
AAGAATCATGACAAATCAATATAACCACGAGATAGAGCTCGAAATTCTGTCATGACACGCGAGATTTTGTGCCATTTTGTGCACTTCCTGGCGAGAAAAACTCGAAAAACGCGTTCTCGGGCAAAATGGGGGGTGATCCCCCTGGAGCGGGGAGGGGACATATTGCGAAATCGAGTGTCCCAGCGTGTAGAGGATCAAAAATAACCCTTAGGGCCAACTTTTTAGACATCTCGATTTTTTACCTGTTCCCGACCTCTGTGGAGGCTTGTTGAACCTTAGGCGAACGGCCTCATATATCAAATATCAAGTATTGAACGAGTCTCGCTCCATACAATTAACGGCCATGCAGTTAATCGAGCAATTCATCAGGAAATGCACCTGCTAACTAGATAAGTTCCAAGTAGAGTGTTCAATTATATTTTATTGTGGGCAACTGCATCCTCGTGATATTACTGTAGAGCTTCTGGATATTAGAGAACGAGGGAAATATTACTTTACAGCTGCATACCGTGTCTCATTACAATGTATGTATGCTTCATGATAAAACCACTTTATAAGCGTAATGAAAAAAATAAAAGATGTTAAATGTGATTAGCCGATGCGGTTGTGATGGAACTCGTGCTGTGCACTCGTGTCTCGCTAACTCCAAACAATTTTCGAATCAACTCGAGAACTCCAAAATTGATTTTCTTCCTGTATGAAGGCGAACAAGCAAGAAGCGTGAGCGAGTTAACGAGCGTGTGCTTAGTGAGAATCAGCACTGATATAGGCGATAGATGAGTGGCTGAACATTTTTAAAAAGTTAGATTTTTTATTTAAATTAATTTTTTTTAAATGTTTATTTACCAAGTCGATCGATCTGCTCATTTTCCCCGAAAAGGTGCAGCTCGAAGACTGTATTAGTGCAGAAAGGTATGATGTAAGTTAGACTTGGCACGACGCCCTACAAATATATGGCATTATTTTATTTTGAAAAATGTGTATTTCAACTACCTGGAGAACGAGGGAGCGAACAGCTAGTTTCTGATACCTGCAATTAAGTCATCTATAAAATTGTTCAACCGATATCACCTTAGGGTTGCCGTGCTGGAATGGTGCATGCCTCGCTTCACTTCGAAGATTAATTGCAAAAGCATCACCGCAATAATTATAACCATGAACGCACCGGCCAGATTCCCAACTGAAAAATATTAACGGAAATCGATTATTTGCCATGTGAAAGTACCGTAGTTCGCGTTGGTCACGTTATCATCGGGCAGTAGAAAGGCGAACGTTGTCCTTGCCTTCACCCATTGAAGTTCAGCTGGTAGCAAGGGCTGAAATATTCATGCTTATTACATGAATTCTACTTTTTCTCAGCCTTACTTCAGAAGCAATCACGGCAAGCCGATAGAAGTAGAGCTCGGCGCAAATGGCGTTTAGCGAAAAGACTTCCACGAATACGTAGAGAGAATTTCTTCTCCACCCGTGAAAGATAAACAATCGATCAGCGGATAGAACTACCTGAAAAAAGGTCGATCGACAAAATTTCGGCTCTAAATGCTTACACTTCTTCGATAGTAGACGCAAGCGAAATAGGAAGTGACAACTTGCGCGAAAGACAACTCGACAATTGCCTGAAATATAGCGAAAATTAGATAGATAGTGCACCATTTCATACATAAAAGAGAGACGCACTCATTACTTTAGAGAGAAGTGAATCCGAATAGATCAGGCCCTTGTTGAATTGGAAGATTGGGACGTAAAGATCGGCAAACCCGTCAAAGGAGATGGAGGAAAGCTGAAAAATAACTTTCCGTTTTGAAGAAAAGATTGGTGACATTTACCACCAAGCAGAACAGATATTTTCGATAACTCTTGCTTCGCTTGTCATCATCAGTGAAAATTAGCAGTAAAATCAACGCAGCAAAAGAGAATGTAATCACACCTGTAATGCAAACTTGTATGACCTGTAACCTGTATGATGCAAATATTATATTTTTTAAAAAACTCACAGCTTAGGTGTTGCGCAATAATAATCTTCCGCTCAAAACTTGGGTCGAGTTCAGAGGACATTTTTGCTCAACTTTAAAGAAACGATGAGGTAATAAGGATCTTGTCCAAAATCAGCCAACTTCACCTGCAGACATAATTCACCTGTGAGGCATGCAGTGTGGGAGACACGACTGACAATGAGTTGTCATGCAAATTATAAATACTGAGATGAATGTTTGATGTTGCCAAGCGAGATCACCCTAAATTTGCTGAGAAACGCGACTGAATAATTGCCGTTGAAGAAAAATCTCAGTTTTCTTACGTTCTTTGAATGACAAAGATCTAAATTATAGAGCACGATGAAAAGTTTCGAAAAAAATCTTCTTGAAAAATATGAAGGAAGATTCCTCTCAATACGCCACACCATTACCTTTTCGAAATAAATTTAATTGTGTAAATCATACAACAATAGGAAAATTTCTGCAAATGGAATGAGGAAATGATCAGGTGCTTTCTCGATGACACTTTCACTATCCAAACTAGAATTCTTTTGCAAAATATCGAGAACCGTGGGTGATACTAGAGACGCAGAGAAAGAAAGCATAAAAGTACCATCTATCTATCACGGGTTCAGAATTGGCAGTATAAAATAGCTTGTCATGGAAGTATTGCTATTCCTAAGAATGAATTTCCTTCTTCTCATCTCTCTCTGTATCGTTCTACCTGACTGTGGTAAGCGAAACATCAAATGTGTTAGCATGAATATTTAGTATTTGTTTTATATAAATTCTCATGCCTCAGTCATTCTGTTCACAATGTAAAATCAGAAGTGTGAACATGTTATCATTTTTCAGTGGCTCAGCAATGCGAGCGTCTGCCTGAAGCTCCGATTCCCAGTGGAATTACGAAAGACAAGTTCTTCGAGCACCCCTACGAAGGAAGTAAGCCATGCAAAACTGATCTCGAAAAAAATCCGGCACAATTCCTTTAATGCGCATCCTCTTTCGCTACTGTGTAAAAAGTTCGTACATTGAAAAAAAGGAAGATTTTTTTGTAATATCTCATTCCCAATTTCAGTTACAACTCTCAGCTGCATGGCAGACGTGCGAGCGGTGAGAATTCTTCGCCATTTTTTTTATTATTTCGGAACACAACAAAGAGCTAATCAGTCATTCTTGCAGCAATTCGACGTTGGCGGTCCATCGGTGACCATGGTCGACGAGCTCACTTGTAATCCGGCAACGAAAAAACTGTACTTTTTACATTTTAAAACCGACATCGGGTGTCTACGACCGAAACATCCAACCGCATTACTTTAGGAAGTCTTTCCAGCAGTTTCACTATTCCTTTTCATCTCCAAAACCATGTTTCTTTTTAATAAGTTAAAAAATCTCGCTTCAGATTCATCAATCACACGACATTCACGCGAATGCCTATCGCCGTAACGTGCACAACGTCATACGCGGCATCACACGGTTACCATATCGTTTTTAGAGTTGCGATTGAAATTATAATTGTCAGACGAGCTGTGCGCTGCGGTTTTGGAGAGCAGCACATCTGCAGCTTTAGTTTTCTCCGATCCTCCCGCAAATCTGCTCTGCCCTCCCAACACCGTGATGCAACAACCCGATGGAACGCTGGTTAAGAATTTCACCTGTGCACAATGGATTAGTAAGTCAACAGTTGAAATGGCTAATTATCACGCATACTTTGTTTAGAAAATGCAGATGGAAATTATGAAAACACGTACTCGGTTGAGCTAATCAATGGAGAGAAAGTCAGCAAGAAATATATCATCGGTGTCGGAACCTTGTTCACTGTGAAATGCGTAGCTCGTGAGTGTTTTTGACAAATCATAAAATCATGTTTTTGGTGAGTTTGTAAAATATTCGGGAGAGTGCGCAGAGCGTTCTTAGGTTTGTGTTATTTGTGTGTACTGTTGTGTGTCTCTTACTGTCGTAAAAGTTCTATTTGTCGAAATAGGAGCAGTTTTTCGCAAACGGTATGTTCTTTGAGGAATTGAAATTTATAATGATCAATTTCATCCTTCAAAAATTGTTTGCTACGAGAACCAGAGGCGTCAGTTATATCAAGCAGCCATCTACCGTTAAATGTGACCTGGAGAAGGAGAAACGCTGCTCAAGAAGAAGGATGTTGTACTTCACGCACTGATAATGAATAAATGCCTGAAGAAAAATACCACGAGTTGAAGAGACGCAATAACGAAAATGTTTCTAACAAAAATCTCTGCATTTGGAGGAAATATTTTGTGACAATGTGATAAATTGATTTCGACAATTGATTTGCCTTCTTGTTCAAGGATAATTTCATTGTTTGGAACGATCAGGGGTTTTAAATAATCAATATACATCAATAATCTACACACAATAGAACTGTGAGAACTGTGCAATTCACAGCATTCTATACCGACAGAAAGGGGTTGTGGTAAACTGCAACCTTGAAATATGAAATGTTTCTGAAACTTATTCCGATTCTCATCCCGAACGGGTGAAATCCGGATATGTTTCAGGAACATTTCATATTTTAATATCGATTTGTTGTTCGATTACGGTGTGGTGGGAAAATTCAAATCTTAATTCCATTGTTCACCCTTTTCTGGAGATAACAAAGGGGTTTAGAATGCTGTGAATTTGGTTACTGTGACGATCTCCAGTTCATATTTCAAGATCTCTGCCCTGTTTAAACGTTATTCAAATTTCAATTGAAATGTTTGCAAAAAGGAAACATGAAAGCTACACATTTCGAAACATAATGGCACTGTCAGTATTCTATCCTCAAAATACGATCAATATTCTGCAAAGAACTGAGTCGCGTGAGCAATATTGGGAAACCAGAGAAACAGAGGGCCTAACTGCCATCAAGATTATAGGGCACTCAGAATCTAAATTCATCTCTTCTCTCCTAGTACTCTCTGGTGACTCAGTCATGCGAGGTAGTAGGAAAAATGAAGAGACGTTCCGTTGATCCAATCTAATTGCAATCAAGATGATACTATAAAATACCCATCCGAGGAAGAGGGAGCATCAGTAAGAATGGTTGCCTTCCTTCTGTCCCTCATCCTGTGCTCGCTGTTCACCTCGTGTGGTCAGTTTCAATATCATTTTAGTTATTTTATAAATCAAAAATTTAAAAATTAATAATTCGAATAATTCCAGTGTCGATGCCATGCACATCTATTCCGGCCCTATCTTCGGCTCCCGCTGGATACGTAGCAGAGCAGTTCCAGGAGCTCCCTCTCGCAACCGGAGGTATCGGAAAATATAAATTGAAATCACTAAAAAAATATATAGTCTCTAAGTAATTTTGTTAAACAATCAAGAAGTGTAAACTAAGGGGAATGGATTATTATTGTCAAGCAAATTAAAACAATTTTCCAGATATTCTCGTCGTCTGCCCTGGCATTGCTCTTGCGGTGAGTTCTATTTTATTATTGTTGTATTACCTAAAATAAATACCAATAACTATTCAGCAATTTGAAACTAACGGACCGCAATTTTTCGCTTCGACTGCTCTCAAGTGCAACCCTGCAAGCAAAACTCTGTAAGCAACTTTAAATTAATACAAATAATACAAATGTAAATCTAAATTCCAGTTCACCAGCAGCACCCGATTTCACCTCCGATACGCGGCTTCCAGCGGCTGTAATATTCTTGATTTATAAATTGTCATCTCACAAAAAAATTATGATTAATTTTTCGAAAATCATCATAAAATATTTCAGATAACTTGTGTAGCAATCACCGGAAACAACCCAGGTCAGTTCGAATGGATTATTTTAAAACCAATAATTAATGTTTTTCTATTTTCAGATATCTGTCCGGTTGTCCTGAAAAACGACCAAGGAAGCGCGACAGTCTACGCAGCTAAACCCATTGTTTCCCTATGTCCCACGGACAAAGTTGGCCAACTTGCTGATGGAACACTCTTCACGCAGGTCGATTGCGGAGCAACGATTGGTTCGTTAAATACAATTTTTAATTGTGAAATCAACACTGCTTCTAGAAAATCCCACTGGCGTGAAAACTACTCCTTACACGCTCACCAAAACAGACGGAACAACGGTCACCACTCAAGTGGTTGATCCTCCCGGATTCTCCGTCAAATGCGTCGTCAAGGCAAGTCGATTATATATAAATAAAAAAATTAAAACATTTAAGGCCGATTCACTAGCCACCGACGCACAACTGTGGACTATTAGGTAAAATATTATCTTTCGGTCTAAATTCACGTAAAATTGTGGATCAAAAAATCATTGCAGTTACTACTATAATTGGGGACTAGGAGTGCACGCATTTTGCGCTGATTCGACATGTATCAGTGCTATTCAGTCCAATGGAATCGGTTACGATATGAACCTCGGAAGCGGTATTGCAATTTCATTCCACGATCATTTTATTTATGCATTTCGAACGACACCCTAAAACAATTTCAGGTCCAATGGGAAGAGCCATTTCCGAATCGCAAATCGGCGCTATTCGAACTATGTGCCAGACAGGTTCGGCAAATCTGAGAAACCTTGGGTTCACCAAGTCCGGATTCAAGTACCTTCACAACCTGGATGGAGTAATTTGTGCCTCTCAATTTCTATCATTTTTTTTAATTTTTTAGTACGGTCTGAAGCAGGGATGGGTCTCTACCGTCTACGGAGCTTGTGGAGCCACGCTTCCGATCAAGAGATGGAAGTCGAAATTCACGGATGGTATTGAAAATATAACAGTATATTATTTCAAAAATAACTAAAAATTGATTCCAGATATGATGTATGGTGAGAACCTTGAAGGGAATACTTGGTATCAGGGAATGGTTCAGGACGGAGGACAAGTTCAATTCTACATGTGGTATTGAACACTGCGAAATGTTCCAGAACACATAAATATTTTATTCGAATTTGCTTGTGAACACTAAACAATACAAACAGCTAACATAAGCGATGATCACGCGTTTTCTCGGGAAAATGCTTCCCCGAGTAAACGAACGTGATTCTAATTAAGCCAACACGCTGGCTTTCCTCCACATAGTAGAGTGGATGGCCAGGAACAACAAAAGTTTCGAAAATGATTGCGTAGTTATTTGATCTCGATAACGGTGTGTCACTTTCAACTCCTTATCACTGGTGATGGTGTGAAAAGCTCCTTGAAGATTAGTGCGTCATAAAACTGATAACAGACAAGCTGCTTCTAAGCGATCAGTGAGCGATCGGATCTCTTCTATTATTGCCCTCTCTGTCAAGTCGCAGAAACAAGATTGAAAGCGAAATGGAGAGCATGTTTCTCGCCGCTTCACGCCCTTGCAGCTATCATTTTCACAGTTTGTATCACATGCCACTATGATTCGTTCTTGCCTCCTCCTAACGACGCTCCTTATTTACTACACTAAAGGTTAATTAAAAAGTGTATTCTCATCTCATTTCATATTGATTTTTCAAGGCTATTGTCCATATGTCGACTTCAAAGAATCGGATGACGGAGGTTGTTTCACCTTTATCACGCTCGATTATACCGTAAATTTTACCGAGGTAAGCATTTGAATTTTATTATTCTAATTCGGCAGCAATGCAGGCCCAGCAATTTTGTGACTATCAATATGACGGTGGCCTAGTAACGATATTGAGCTATGACGTGAGTTTCCTTGATTCCTTTTTCATGTGCATATTTTAATGGACGATTTTTTGAAAGATATGCCTTCAAAAAAAACAGATTTAAAAAACTGTACCATGAAGTTACTCGATTTCCATGTGATTGTTTCAGGAAGTATATTTCATAACGGAGCAAACAACAGATTTGGGCTGGGGCGACGACCCTTACTGGCTCGGACTTCACTGCGATAATGGTTAAATACAAACGTTGTAAGGATAAAGTAATAATTACTTCAGGCACAATGAAGTGGACCGAGCACTGCTTTTATTATGATTATTTATACCAATACTTCTACAATGGTAAGTATCAGCTTGATCACAATATTTAGCATTTTTCACAAAAAAAATTATTGACGATCTCAGTAGACGACTCTACCTGCACTGATGATGACGACTCAACGCACTTTATCGCAAGCGCGAACGATAATCTCTGGAGAAAAGCGCCCAATTGGACAGTAACGAACAGGGTGGTCTGTTCTAAAAGGTACAATAAAATAATGGACTTCATGTTGGGTCAAGAGGGTGATCAATAGAGATGAGAAAGACATGTTGCCATACTGAGTCTGGAACATGTGCTCACTTTTTGGCTCTTAATCCGTGTAGAAACAAATGAAACGTATGTGTAACTTTTGTATACTGTGATCGAACTTCAGCTCGATATCGATAAAAAATAAATATAAATTAAGAATACTAATTATAAAAATTCAGCTCGGTCTGGAACGGATGCTTGAGGTCGGATCCAGAGTATGTTTATATTTTTTAACAGTTTTTTTTTAATTTCTAAACATTACTAACAGCCTTCCTACAGTAACCTGCGGCAAATGTTCGCTACTGAGGAAATCATCCTGGGCGTAACCGGGTTTACAGTACTTGTGCTGACTATAGCAGGTGTGTTGTTGTTGTTGTTGTTGTTGTTATTTTATTAATAACATGTTCAGTTTGTGGCTGCTTCTGCATGCTGGGCAGACGGTATCGCAAGAAGAAAGCAAAGGAGGAGGAGGAACGGAAGTGGAGGGTTAGTCACTGATTTTGAACTTATTGTTAGCAATAAGGAACAACTCGGAGCTTTTAGACATATCAGGAGATACTTGGTAGCCTTACTTAGTAATGCCAGAGTAGATTCAAGATTTTGAACTCCACATCGATGTTCTTTCAAACTTTTTTTCAGCAAGCCCAGCTCGAAGCGGCCCAGCTCAATGTTCAAGTGGGTTAATCATACCTGATTTTTTTCATTTACGAAATTATTTACATTTTTTTTATCAATTGCAGGCGAATGGTGAGGCCGTTACTCCGAAAGCACTTGAGCGAACTGCGAGTATGCGGTACACCCCCTTCCCCCGTGCTGAAGGTGCTGGCAAGGAGTGGGTTGTTTATTTCTAAATTGCAAATCACTTTCTTATTAAAATATTACAGTACCAGAGTCCTACCCATGAAACATCGTCAAAATTTCTACTCATTGAATAATTTGAACATATTTAAATTCAGATTCGACGAGTGGGAGATCGACCGGCGACACGTGAGCATTGACTACACGACTAAGCTGGGACAGGGCGCGTTCGGCAGTGTTTACTTGGGTGAGGAGACGTTATTTTTTTACGAAAGTTAGTTGCTTGATTTATTCATTACGAATTAGATTTTTATCATGTGCTAGAGCAAATGCATTGTCTCAACGGCCTCTGTTATCGTTAGGGTTAACGGGCTCGAAGATTGAGCCACGCGGAGGATACGTAGACGAGGAGGTCTTATCCGTGGATAACTTTGGCGCTTGACGCTTATCACGAATACTCTGAATGGAAACGGATTTGTGTCAAGGTTGAAGAGAATAGGCTTTGAAATTTACGTGAGTAGCAATGCCGAATGCATCCACAACAGCGAGCGAGAGGACGAGAAGAAGGAGGAGGGGAAGCAGTTTCATTTTGAAGTGTTGCGCCGAAATCGAACTCCATTTTATAGCGCTCGATTATCCCACACTGTGCAAACTTGATGAATGTTTGATTTTCTGCAAAAAATAGCAAAATCTACTTTTTCCATTGAAAATTCTATTTTTGTAGGCATTGTTGACAACTCAAACATCCCCACTACCACGGGAAAATCGATTATCGAGCAATCGGCCCTGAAGAAAGACAATAATGCGGTAGCGATTAAGATGTTGCATGGTAACTATGTTTATTGATAATTAATTCTTCCGTTTCCTTGTTTTTAGACCACTATCAAGATTAAATTTATATAGTCTTCGTGAAGAAAAAGATAAACATTTTTTTCAGAATCGGCCGATAAAATGCAGCAAATGCAGTTCTTCGAGGAGATTGATCTGATGAAGCGATTGGGATATCATGAGCGACTTGGTACGAAAATATATTTATTATCTCTGACTGAACCGCCACTGATTCAGTGGAAGCCAAATTGGAGGCCAAACCAAATTTTTATGAAAAAAATGTCAACACTTTGCAGTGAACATGCTCGCCTGTGCAACTCAAAGTGAGCCGGCTCTCCTGATCATCGAATACTGCTCTCATGGGGATCTGCTCAACTACATGCGAGAAAGGTCAATCTGCAAGTTACATTCGAAAGTATTCACACTCGTATTTCTTGGAATGAGAGAGAATCCCCTGCGAATGAGTTTCAAGAAAATCATGTAGTAGTCGATGTTGCTGAATGGCAATTTGTGAAGAACTGTCGTGAGAAATAATGATGATATCAGGCGACAAATTATGCTCGGCTCCCTCGAAGCCATTTCTTCTATCGATCGATCGAAAATAATCACGCAGAAGCAACAGTTAATGTTTTGCGTGCAGATCGCTTATGGAATGGTAATGCATTCATCAATATATCTATTTCAAATATCGAAAAAAATTCCTAGGAATACCTCTCACAACGCGGGTTCGTCCACAGAGACATTGCTGCGAGGAATATTCTGGTTGATCAGGTACTTTCTCCTTGAATATTCAACAAACATGACCAAAAAATACGGTAAAAATGCTTTTTCAGCACGAAAGCTGCAAGATCGGTGATTTCGGCCTCTGCAGGGAAGTGGAGAAGGAGGACGAGCACTATCATTCGAGGGTTAGCATTATCTATTTTTTGTAAAAAATAAAAGTGCAGTAAGTAATAGTGAAAGAATCACAATTTTGCATAAGCACATGCAAACGCAAAAGGAGCAGAGCACATTTTCAGGGCGGTCGCTTGCCACTGAAGTGGATGTCTCCAGAAGCAATCGAGAAATATGATTTCACGATCGCGAGTGATGTGTGAGTTTAACTATTCTGAATTTTTTTTAGAAATATTTTTTATCTGGTCCTTCGGCGTGCTTCTCTTCGAGATCATTACACTTGGAGGCAACCCGTATCCGGACTGGCCGGCTGCTGAGGTATCGAAAACCTGCACTTGCCCAATTATAGAAATTCATTTCCAGATTCTGAACAGGCTCAAGCGCGGCCGGCGTATGGACAGGCCAGATAATTGTACGGATCACATGTGAGCATTCTTTTTTTTCTGTAATAGTCATATAAAAAAGATAAATACATTGCAACTTTTAGGTTCACGGTTATGAACACTTGCTGGCATTTCGAACCGACAGAGCGACCCACATTCTCCGAGCTGCGGCAGAAAATGGGCATTGCTCTTGAAGAGGTCATCTCTATAAGGCATTACCATGAAACTCAGCCGAGCTGTTATCAAAATACAGCTGTTATTACTGATGAAAATATGCGAATTGCAGGTTTCCGAGGAGGACTACTACCTACGGCTGAACGCTCAAGCAATGTACTATACGGACCAAAGTATATTCGAGCAAGATCATGACAATGATGATGAAGAAACGGATGAGACATTGCGGTTGTAGTGTTGAATTGATTTTATAGTGAATAAATCGGGGACCGTGAGATAAATAATTCTACACAGACGAAAATAGAGGAATCGCAACCTTGAAGCAAGGAATGTTTCTAAAACTTACTCTGCTTTATTTTTAGTGCAAGTGAAACGAGACGTAAGGATGATTTGAAATCGTATTAGTCACTCCACAAATGTGCCGGATTAGAATCAATCCTAAGACGGATTCATCTTATTCTTTGCTTCGCAGACATTATTGAGTCATCATGGTTTCATACATTTTATTGCGTGATTTATCCTGGTGAATTAGGCGCAATACCGCAGATTTTGACTGTTTTGGGCAGAATGGCGAAGGTCGGCAATTTCGAGCTATTACGGGAAGTTGGGAAGAAAGATGTGCACTATCAATCAAAGTCCACGTGTCAATGACGATGATAAGAGCAAGAGCAAAAGAACAAATTTCGCAACCTTCTTTTTTATGAATTTCGCAATAAATCAGCGTCCGAATGATGATCGGACAAAATCGTAAACGGAGCAGAAATCAACGAAGCATCAAGTTGCATGTCCGGGCGAGCAATTACCCTTCTTGTCACGATGTTGAGGAATGATGACGTAACCAACGATCTCTCAGATAAATCACTTTACTCTTTGTATATATTTTATGCATTCTGCGGTTCATACTCGGTCCATAATGCTACGATACGTCCAATAGTAATCAGCTGATGGGTGCAAACTCATGATACTACCATCAACACGTCCCTCGTTCACGAAGACACGAGATTCATCCCCTTCCCTCTTTATGCAATCAATGGATAATCGGCTCAACTCTCGATAAGAATTGAGGCCGTGATCCGCTTTTCGTCGCCTCTCCCTTCTAACGAGAGAGAATTGAATCCATTTGGGGTTACACATCATGACATTGTCGTGGTAGAACCATGTGTTTTATTGATTTTATGTGCAATTGTAATTTTTCCTCTGTATTATTTAGCTGACCGTTTCACCCCCTATGGAGTAAGTCTGAAAGTCGTTGTTAAATTTTAATTGTTAGATATCATTCGTAGAATCCATGATGATATTTCGGGGATATGTGAGAATCAGCATTTTTATTATATTGTGCTGTAATTTATCGCTAATTGTAAATAAATATTTGCACGATGTATGGGTCATCCGTTATCTTCTGCAAACAATTTTGATAAACATACTCTTCAGATCCATGAATGCCGCGGCCCTCCGGTAGAACACATCTCCTTTTCCTTCTCCTTTTGATGATGAAGAACTCCATCTCTACTCCAACTACAACCGCTATTTTCGAAACGACTTCAACGTCGATCGATAGAGGTTATTTCACAACGACTCTGCCGGAAAATGGCACCACCGAACCACCGTATGGGCCCGATGTACCGGTTGATGATGGAGGTAATTGCGCAGTTTTTACTTGAATATATAATTAAATAAGACTGGAAAAAGTGACAAAAAAATCAGGGGGAATCGATGGCTCTTCCACCACCACCGATTTGCTGCCAACTACTTCGGACGAACTCCCCGGGTGGTTCTCGTGTCCTGAGGATTTCCAGCAACTTACCGTGGACTGGTGCTTCCACTTTCGCTACAATATCGACGAGCGAATGAATTTTCAGGTATTCGTCTGTTAGAACGTTTTAATTTTGAAAAAAAAATCTTCATTGTATATTTTCAGGAATCGCAATACTACTGTGCCCACAAACATCTAGATGCAATTTTGCCGGCGATTACGTCAGTTGAGGTTTGACATCAAACGTCTTGGCCTCTCAGAAACTTTAGTGTTAGATCTTTCATTGACTCAGAAAAGCGGCAATCAGTAATATGATACCTAGTCGTAGCGACACAGTTGTACAAGAAAACTATTCAAGGTGTCATCAGCTTTGATGCTCCAGCGAACTACTGTGTTGGGCATTTCGCCTTTGGAA
The DNA here is from genome assembly GCA_900490705.1 of Pristionchus arcanus. Classification (NCBI taxonomy): domain Eukaryota; kingdom Metazoa; phylum Nematoda; class Chromadorea; order Rhabditida; family Neodiplogasteridae; genus Pristionchus; species Pristionchus arcanus. The sequence goes on along the minus strand of LS488434.1, from coordinate 105,333 downwards.
TATTTCTACATCGGGCTGGCATGCGACGAAGAGAGTGTGTGAAAATCAAACTTCTAACTCAAGCTATAATAATTTTGAAATACAAATACTGATAAGATATAGTATTTGTAACTATTTTATGGGGGCAAAATAAGATTATAAACATTATTCTAGCACATCGATGGAAGTGGATAGACGGCCCGGAATACGATCCCAGTGAAGCGTCCTTTGCCAGGGAATTCACGAGTGAGTTCGCATTTAACGTACTTTGCATCCATCTCTCATCCATGTATTTTTCCATTCCAGCAGCAGTAATTGCTTCGATAATTATTGTCTCGTAGGTCCCGAGTACTGCTCCATACACGATCAACCCTTTGTGTTCGACAAATTCGGCACGTGGAGCAACCCAACGGATCGGAAGAATTCTACCGCTAATCTGGTCGTTTGTGCAACAAGGTTCGCAATTGTCAACAAAAGCCGCGAAAGAATGGGCGCAAACAAAGTATACCTAAAAAGTAACTGAGATTGCATCAAGCAATGGAAAGTAGATAGTTTCTCTTGGCATGTGTATTTCGGGGTTCTCAATATGCAGGCCCTTCGGCTACTCTGCTGCCACTCCGATTGATGAGCCGTGCAGCGTCGAATGGACCGCGCTACCCGGGGGATACTGCTACCGATTGGTATGGTGTACTCACAAAATTTTATTTTTTTCTTGCTATTTTGGCTATCACCATTTTCTTGAATTTCCTGTTACATTCCGAAGTTTAGACGAACCCTCATCGCTTTCCCAGGAAACAATGCGGACCGGTCTGAACGTTACCGATTCTGAGATGGCTTGCCAGGACTTTGGAGGTCATTTGCCCGCGATCACAAGTTCCGAGGTAACACTGCTGAACTACAGAGTATTGTCTCGCCAAGAGTGTTCCGTGTCAAATTTCGTTGAAAATCAGAAATCTTATTTTCAGCAAACGAAGATCATCCAAGCGTATCTTTCGGGCAAATTCCTTCAGAATAGTCAGTTCTGGATTGGGCTCTTCTGCAAATACAGCGGTTATTGTTAATAATATTTTTTTATATAATTTAAATATTTTTAGCATCTATTGAGACTGGTATAATTCTTAAGATGAAATTTTGAATAATCATTTTGTCAACTATACCGTTATCTCATTAATCAATATGTCGACTGAACCGATATCTCACTTTCAGACGGCCCGGGCAGCATCGGTGTGCGAGCATGGATTGACAATACGACGTACAGCTCGGAGTGGACAAACTACTTGGATAAAGATGACGGTATTTTTAGAAAAAATAAATAAATAAAATTATTATAATACGCTTATTTGCAGACACGGAAACGTGCAACGCCGCGTTAGTGGACACATTTGTGTACAACGGAGCGCTCAAAGGTGCGGTTAATCTTGATTATGGATCTATTGTGAGAATTTAGACGAAATTGTTACAACCCGCACAGAGAAATTGATTCTCGCAATCAATTCATGGTGTTGCAAAAAATATTATGTATCTGTTCAGGTCAATGGCAGAAGGAACGCTATGACCTTACGGAAGGAATGAATGTGTTGATGTGCACCAGACCGTAAGAACTAGTGATGACAAATCGGCCAGCGCCTCTCCTTATTTCGCAACAGTCCCTCTCCTAAATT
>LS488434.1:75499-86493 GCA_900490705.1 Pristionchus arcanus | reverse complement strand
GTTAGAAGAAGCGCGGGGAGAGGCGAGCGAGAGGGCGGGGGGAGGGAGAGAGACACACGCAAATGAGGCTCCGCCCCCTTCCCTCTCGTCTCGCCTTTCCCTCCTCTTCCCCAGAGAGTTGCGCGCGTGCTTCTCGGGCTCTAGAGCGGCGCAGAGACAAGATATCAACAAACGGCAAAAAACATGATGTTATTGGGTCCATGAGGGATTACTTGAACATACTTTTGACCCCTTGGTTTGAAATCGGCCATCTACGTTGTGGTCCCTAAACAAAATAGACTAAAAAATTTAAAAAATTCTTTTTGCACAGTACTTGCTAATTTTTGTCATCTTTTGTCATTTGAGCATTTGAACTAAACTGAATTTTTACCGTTCTCTACTGTCAAAACAGGTTTTATTTTTAGACATTTTTTTAATTTTAAAGTTTGAAAAATATTCCAGATCTTCGCCGTTCGCTACTTCATCTCCATTGATGTTCCGTGCAAGGGTGCGTGGCAGCAGTCTTGCCATGCAAAGGATTTTGTCACGAAGTGAGCAAATAGTAATTAAAATTTTGGACATCTCAAATCAGACTTCATCGGCATAGGCGCTTTTGGACCTGTCCTGCTTTAAAGAGTGAGTCCAAAATGCGTTGTGTATCTTCAACTTAAATCATTACCTTTTACTGAAAACACATACTGTTCCCTCGCCCCAAATACTCATCATATACGTCGAACTTTCATATACTTCCAGGTGCGCCCCTCGCTACAACGGCCATCAGCCGGCACGGGCCTTCTTCACCCATCGATTCGAGTACAATCCCAATGGAGAGGAGCTAGTGAAGGTGATTATTTTCATTGTATTTCGATGTTTGGCATGTCATTGCTCTTTTCTTTCACCTAATAATTTCGATTGCAATCAGGGAAGAGTCTTCCTTGCAGCAAATTGAATTCAATTTCAGAGCAAATACGACCTGGATTGCGGTCTCGGACTCGCTTTCACTGATGGGTTCACGTGCGGAGGCTCACTGTGCAAGGGAGAGTGGTGCGGGCACCCAATCGATTGATTTCGAAAACTAGATAAATGTTCATTTTTTAAAATGATTTTATGAAAAGATGATTCACAGAAATTTACGTAAATCATCACTAGAGCTGTCAAGCATTACCACATTGACAAATAAATGTCTGAGGCTCTCAGAATTGTTTTACTCCGATGGCAAAGGGTCGTTCTGTTGATCGACCGATTAGCAGATCGCTAGACAGCAGAGACATATCGGTCGGCTTCTCGGTCAATATTACATCTTTTTATTATCCACACTCGCTAGTGTAATCATAAAAGAATTGAAATACTGATGCGCATGATCAGTTATTTTCATACGTCGTCTAGTTTTCCCTCTCAAAATACGCCCCTTTCAAAAGCCGAGCTCATTCCTAGGCAGGTAACGCGAGAGAACGCTTTATGTGAAGAGATACTATACATCGAGTGCAATATTCGGACCCTGAGTCAACGTTTTGACCGTTGACCGCGACTGATAGCAACCCGGATATTTCTTCTCGTACACTTTCTCGCAATAGAATTGAGCGATTGTGTGCGTGACATGAAAAGACGAAGATCTATGCTATGGACCAAGAGAGCGACAGAGAAGTGTCTGGTATCTGCCGAGTCGTTTCAATTCAATTCAATTCAATTTTATCAAGTCAGGCAATAACGCTCAGATGAGGATGGGTGTAAATTCTTCATAAGGTGCAGTCCACCAATGGGGGCCAATAGTTCTTCTCAAATCATCCCTCCATCGAGTTCGTGGCTTTCCGAGTCGCTTATCACCTCTGAATTGCATACGCTATATATTCCGCCATTTCGGCAAGAAAGGCGCGATTTTGAGAGATTCAGACAATTTATCTTTGGAATGTTTGATCTGCATCGAAGTATGGTCCATTTACCAAGGGATATTCTGAGCAAACGGGAAACTATCAGGATTTTGAGAGTACTGCGATTCGTAGCGATATATCAAAAATGAGGAGGATTTATATCGCTTGCCTCTTCTGCCCTCTTCTCGTTATATTATTATAATTGTGCAGTAGTTTAGCAAAATTTCACCCTGGCACACAATGCGAGAATACTTATATTTGGTGCTTACAAGATGCGAGCAAATGTAAATCATCCTTACAGTCTTTACTGCAAAAGCTCAAATGAACACGACGGTGATCTAAGAGTGATCATTGTTTTAAAACTATCGTATCAGTTCAAGAGTGTGCGCTCTTTCGATGGCTCGGTCAGTGCTTATCTTTGTTGACGCACGCAAGTTCGGACTCCGATAGCAAAAGCTGACACAGTGAAGATGCCGTCTCTTCATTCGGTGCGATCTATCACCGGCAATGGGAATTATTTATTCTGACAGCTCAACCATCGGTGCCGATCATTTATTGAGCCTATCCATGTTTAGAATTCTCTCTCATGCTGTCTATCAGCCGAGTACCACTTGTCTAGTGGAGGGTTTTCTCGAAAAGATAGACAGGGCGTCTGTCTCAGTTACATGTGAAAGGCCGACAAACAAAGGGAATGACTCCATCTTAGGCCCACCGAGGTGGTATTTAAGCATGGGGTTAGCACTCGGAGCAAGCAGTCACCTCTTAATCTCCAGAGAATGAAACTGCCTCTCCTTTTCATTCTTCTCGCCGCGTCGGCGCAATGTTTCTACGTCTACCTCACTACGAAGTTAATTGATAGTTATGATAGTCATACTTTCGTAAGTTTTCCACTGTTACGGCTCCATATGTTTAAAAACAATTTCATTTTTTTCTGATGAACTCCTTAATTTATCGTTACTACGAACAAAAAAATTCAAAAATAATTGGAAGATTCAAAAATCATGTCTGATTGATTGATTGATGTCTGATTGCAGGTGAAAATGACGCGTAACGGAGTCGATGAGGATGTTCTGCTAATGCGAGGAGAAGAGACGCCGAAATGGATTGCTGCCACTGACTCGGTTCGATTCGCCCTGGACACCAATCCTGGCTTCTGGGCTACGATGACTCCGGGTTGGTTTTTTTTCAAATTTTGATCCCGAGCGGGTTTCCTCTCATGAACATTCTTCGGTAAGTGAATAAGGCGAAATCTCACTACCCACTGGATTTACGATCTTCACCCGCTAAAGATACACAGATATATATAATTTAAAGGAGGAGTTTAAAGGAGGAGTAGAAAATTTAAATGATCATGCTGACTCTTTTTTGCCGCATCATTAGCTATGACAGATTTCCGAAATACTCATTTCTGTATCTCATCAACGACCAAAGTTATAGCGTATTGGCAGCCTGCAATACGTCCCTGACGGGCAGGCAACAAGTCAACGAGCGAGTAAAATGAGGAGGGTTTGAATCTCTCGCTCGATTTCTCAGAGCCCTCCTTTAAACGATCATTCCGACCGAGGCATCCCTAACTACTATCACATCTGTGCAGGACCGCTACTACCACCGCTGCTGCATCTGACCACCAATTACACTGTGGGAGCCGATATGCCAGAATCAGCCAACCCATTCATGATTCACTTCAAGCCCCGCGGGTATGTGATTCTCGCATGCCCAACTAATTGGACGTTTACGGCATACGGAGGAAAACAGTTTAACAGTTTTTTTTTAGTTTTTTTAATATTCTACTAAGAGGCGCTTGAACAAGCCCATCAGTAAAACGATTTGTTAACAGCCTCTTCCCTTCCTATAACTGCACCCAATACTATGAAGCATTCGGGTGCCGTATGGCACCGCTGATCGGTTCAGCTGAAAAGGCTCAAAACTTCGTGAGTTGAATTTATCTTCGAAATATAACAAAAAAAATTGCAGTCCTCAGTCGTTCTGTTCACAACTGACTACGACATCGAGTTCCGTGTTGTGTCTCTGAAAGATATGTCTGCGTAGTAGATTGAAAGATCCTCTCAATATTCCTCTTAATTTTAGAAACTCTGATAAATTCGATGCACTGATTTGAGTTCGTTGCAATACAATAGAGTTAGAAATCCGGGTAATTGTCTCTTCATTCCTCGTACTCTCTCACCGGTCAGAGAGGCGAGAGAGTGCGTGAAATGAAGAGACGATTACCCGTATTTCGAACTCTACAATAAAATATCTTTAAAATCGTAGTAACTGTAGAATCACATTCTCATGTATCATAGTAGCTACTCAATTCAAATATCCGAAATGTTGTCCTCTAATGCATCACATTGATTTTTTTTAAAATTGCTATTAGTAGTTTCTTGAAACGACATCCATTTCTCAATATAGATATATACATGGTCGAGAACGCATTCGACATTAGAGTTCGAAATCCAGCACTACCCGAGGCCACGGGTACTCGTCAATGAAGAATGATTGGGAGAATTACCCGAGTCCATCTCTCAAAATCGTTCAATTACCCGAGTCCAGAGAGGCAAAATTGCTCGTTTTCGATCGTTTAACGTTCTGTTTTCGAGTAATTAGGATCATGAGACAGATATTACACATCATTTCGACCATACAACCCGCTAGAGAGTGGTTGCTCTCAATTTTCGATTAGCAGTTGAGGTAGTTTCGCCTGTTTATGTGGTTTGTTCTTGATTTCAAGAACTTATTTGATACAAGATTACTTTAGGGAGCCTAGTCCATTGCTAAGGAGCGTTTTCAGCCAAATATTCGGGACTAAGGTTCCGTTTTAGGCACTTCGAACTCCTGCAACAAAGTTAATTGTTTAGCGTTGAATTTTACCTCAATCGAGAACCAAAAGTTATGTCAGTTACGAGAACCAAAAGTTATGTCAGTAGGTAACTTTTCACTGATATTGATTGTCATTTGATCCTCTTTTAACTGTGTTATTACTGTGAAAAGTTCCCTGGACTCGGGTAATTGAACGAATTGAGGGAAAAGTCTCGGGTAATTCCATTTCTCATTTCTTGCGCTCGCAACCCGGTGCGGGTCGGAATTACACGCCCCGTATTTCGAACTCTATTCGACATGCTTGTGTTAGTAAATTGTCCGAGTAATCAGTCACACACAGTCAATAGTACAATAATCTATATATCAAAAATTTAATCTAGCTATCTCCATTTCCATCCACAATATCAATAACTTCCTTTGTGCCATTTAGAAAATTCGAAATATTAAATTTGCTTTCGACAACCTTGTTCGACAACCTTCGGAGAATGTGTATCCTTGTGTGGGAGTGTCCGAGAAAGAGGCATGGGCAGAGTCTAAAATTCCGATTATTTTTTACATGATTTTTTTTGTTTTTTAGTCCAAGGAACAACCATTAACAACCAGAGTTAGGCAGTCAAAATATATGGAAGAACACACTGAAAATTAAAGAAGTTCCGGTTTAATCGCAGAAATGATACCAAATCTACAAAACTATGCATTTTTACAAACTGATTCAAAATTACCTTTACAAAAACTCCGACGCCGATCACATGAGAAGAATCAACAGGAATTGAAAGGCAGGATTGACACTGGAATTCTTCATGTGGAAATGTCAAGTTCGCCGACAAGAATTTTGAATAAGCTGATCAGGGAACGTGTGGAAAGGTAAAATAAAGAATAATTTGGCTCATACACGTTGATAAATGTCAAATAACGGAAGTGCCACACAAGATTTCGTGATTCTGCTTTATCGACAACACAACAAAAACAAAAAGCTAATGAGACAATAAAAGGGAGGGCGTCTAACATCAATCAATACAACAAAGTCTACCTTCTCGGTCGGACTTCATGTTCGAATATTCTCACTGCTTTGGATGGTTTTTTGCACTGTTTACAGCTTGGCTTTCGCTTATTTCCATCGTTTTTCTCCAAACATTCTTGACAGATTACATGACCACAGGAGATAAAAGCGAATTTCTTCCTCGAGTCTTCCTCCTGGCAATTAGTGCAGGTGGAGGAGTACTGTGTACGGTGAGGGTCGGCGAATTTGAGCTTGGAGCTGTAAGCAAATTTATTTAGGATGAAAGTATTATTTTATTTGTTTGCATCGTTTGGCAGCCGAATATAATGTGCCATTTTTTCTTCTAACAATAAGTATTCGCAATTGCGATTGATTTGCAGTGTATCGGCGACTTCTCAGCATCCAATTGAAATTGAAGGTTGAAACAGTGAACTTACAGTGCATCATTCTCCCTTTTCAGCCTCGAGATCAGTCTCTCCTTTTCATCAAGCCAAGTTACTTCAGCCGCACCCAACGCAAGATTGGCATTGTCCTTTACATGGGGCAAAATTTCCTGGATCATCATCATGAAATTATTGTTTTATTTGTAAACAATCATTCGACAGTCATAAGAACATTTGCTGACATTTTACAGAGGACAAAGATGTTCTAAATTTTACCTGAATTCGCTTGAGCTCCGCATTGAAAATTTCATCAGCTCCGCCGCCCTTCTTCTCATGTCGATCAGCAGTGATCTACAACAAAACTTACAGATAATATTCATAATATTTATAGCAAAATTCCAAAATTAATGTTCTTGAACTTTGCTACCTTCATCCATTTATTGTAGCTATCCACATATTGCTTCTGGGATATTTTTCCATTGAGGAATCGTTGGATTCTCTGCTCTCGCATAGAAAACTCAACAAGCTGAAATACGTTTCGTGATATCACAATTTATAGGAGAAAATATCGTTCAAAAAAATATCTATAGAAAACGTTACCTCGTCTCTAGCGCTCTTCTTTCCCATCTCTTCCGTCTCCTCGGGGAAAGTATGATCTTCATTAAGCGGAGCAATGCCAGAGGTCTTCCGGCAGAACGGGCAGGGGATCTGCAAAAAAATGATTAGTGTCGTTGAGCGGCAATTATGAATTCTCGGAATGTTCTCCAAAAGGTGTTTCCTTGCTAGAATATTCAGGAAATCGGTAAAAAATTGCAAAAAATACCTGTGGATTGCGGATCGATGATGGGGAGAATCCTTGCTCGAAGAGGATAAGTTCAGCACATGCGCGACACGAAACGTGACCGCAATCTATAAAAAACAATTTATTTATTAATTTTGAAACATAAATTAACAGTTTTACAATAATAAAAATAATTTACCAGTATAGAAGACACGTTCCCGGGGCGCTTTGCAGAGGCAGATGGAACAGGCGCGAGCGAGTGGGTCTCGCATCTTGGTCTCTGTTGTAGGCATGATCTCTTCTACTGCAGTAACTGGAGCAGTCTCAGGCTTCTCCTGAAGGATTGGAGAACTGATGTCCGGTTGTGGCACAGCAATCATCGGAGCTTCTTCACTGGGTTCTTGCTCAATGGATTCAACGAGAACAGGGGAAGGAGCATCAATCTTCTTCGGAGAAACTGGAGGAATGAGGTCCGGTTGCGCATACTCAGTGGGAAGTTGAGAAGGAGAAAGATCTTCATTCTCCTGAACTTCAGATGGTGAAATGACGGGTTCTTGTTCCATATACTCAACAAGATCCTTAGTCAGACTAATTTCTTCTTCAATCAGATGAGTAAGCTGCGTATCCGGACTCTCCGTCGACTCTTCAGTTGCATGGATCTCTTCATTCTCTTCTTCCATGGTGTCACGAGCGAGTTCTTGCTCAATTATCTCTTCAGATAGGGGTGAAGGAGTTTCTTCTTTTGAATCATCGAGAGCGGGAGAAGAAGCATCTTCTAGGGGTTGATTATCTTCAATCTCTGATTCTTCAACGTGAGGAGGAACTTGAATCTCATCGTCCTTCACACCGATCTGCACCGTATCTTCAGTAGTGGCAGGAGAAGCATCGTGCCGCCGTACGGGTGAAAGAGCTCCTTGCGGCTTCGGCACTAGCGAAAGACGGAAAGGATTCTTTGTTTTCTTCTTCAATCTTCGCATAGAGAATCCTCGATTCCTCTTCGGGGTAGTGACAATAGGAGAACTTGCATCCATAGTCGCTTGGGAGGACGGGGATTGAGTCTTCTCGTTCTTCTTCATTTCTTGACGACGCAGGGTGAATTCTTCCTTCCTCGGCAGTTTTGGGGTAGAAACAATACTTTCTACAATAATCGCTGGAGGAAGAATGGTATCTTCCTGATTCTTCTTCTCTTTGGGAAGAGGAGGAGTAATCTCTTTCTTCTTCTTTTCCTGAGAATTGGGAGAAGTATCTAGCTTCATCTTCTCTTGACTCTTCATTTCCCTCAGAGAATTGCGAATCATATCTCGCCTCTCCGATCCACTGATCAATTTCTTCAGTTCTCTCGGGGGAAGGGCGGTAGGGAAAACCTTCTTCTTCCTCATGGCCTTCTCTCTCTCCTCCTCATACGTTCTCCTCTTCTTCTCAAGTTTAACCTTATCTTCCTTCTTCTGATCCTCCTGGGGTGTTTCTTCATCGTTCGATTCCTTCTCTTCTTTCTTGAGCTCCTTTGGAGAAAGGGCTGGAGGACTATCCAGTCTCTTCTTCTTCTCGGGAACAGGGCTCGTATCCTTCGGGGAGCTTCTGCAATGGAAAAAAAATTTTTTTGGATTGCCTAGCGAAAAACCATTTTGATTTTTAGAGTACGATCATTCCACGAAAGAAAATATAAAATGAAAAGGACGGATAAAGTTAACAACCGTACCTCTTGAGCTGCATCCCATCCGATGTAGCTAGAGAGGCCGCTGCGATGCCGGGCAGTTGCCGCCTACTGGCAGTAGGAGGAAGACCGAGTCGACGGCACTCCTCAACGAAGACGTCCTCGAAGCTGCCACCGAACATCGCACGACTGTGCGCCTCGATCTGCAAAAAGAAATAATGTGAAGGATCACATATCGATAATGACTGATAACTAGTGCGCTCCTATCAATAATATTTTTAACGATAAATAAATAATGACAATCCGAGGCACTCGACGATTTGTGGATGCAAATTGAAAATAGTATTTCAAGCATGGATCTTTCATAAACTAAGTTTCTTTTAAAAAAAGGAAATAATACGTTGAAAGTTTCATGTGATTCGAAATACTGACAAACAACGTACCTCCAAATCGATGTTATATCTGGAGTAATACGTCTTCTGATCAATCTCCTTGTTGAGATACGATCGGATGAGTCTCGCTTGGTAGATGGTGTGCTTGGTGGAAATCATTGCTGAAGATTAGATTAATAAATCAGTGACACAGAAAATAAAATTATTTACAAATAAATATAAATACGGGCGAAACGCCGCAACGCGGGAGAAAGTGAGTATTATGGAAAAAAATGTCGATATTGGAATGTGTAAGAGACGCTCCTTACTCAGATCGGATGGCAGCGCGTGGAAATTAAAGAGCATGAGAGAACGCAGAAAGGCCAGAGGGTTGAACAATCCTGTTGTATTGTCGACATCTCGAGATCGGACGCTCAGCTCAGAATTTTCTTTTCAAATTGTTAATAATAATTCCAGTTTAGCTACATCGTGGCCTCCCCCATTTCCTATAGGATAGATGGTGTAAATGTTGATCAGATTGAATATTGAGTAATGTGAATGAATGGCCCATGCTCGGTAAAGTAATCGGATTATCTATAGAACAACTGTATGGAACTGCAACGTGCGTTCCTTTTTATTAAATTCTTTATTCATTGATTTTTTGAAGCCTATCCATAAAGTTGACCAATAAAGCTGTCTACAGCCGACTTGATGTTGGTGAACAGCTTTAAATATTCGCTTTCAAATATCGCTTCGTTTACAGATGGAATTGTCGAATTAGAAGAAGAGGTAGATGATGGAGGCACTCCTGCCAAAAATTGATTATAGAAAGGAAATTGAAAACATTTTATCCTACCGCTCAGTGAACCAACAGCCGTTTTCCAATCGATGTTGCATAGCGTTGTATTGCACAGTGTGTACTCAAAGCTCTGCATCTTCAAATAGCCAACCTAAATCGATTTCGTTGGGATTCTGCCAAGGAAATTTGGATATGCATAATACAAACCTGATAAAGACCAGCAAACAGGGTCTCATTATTTGTAATGCAGCCTCTGAGCTGCAAACCACCGCCGTTCGGTCGTTGCACGTAGCACAAATCGCCCTGAAAATAGCCGTAAGCATTTCTTTGGTTGATGCGGTATCTACCGAGCTCTTTTTCACAATGACGGTTTGTGGCCTGTGATGGCTGGGGATTAGGGGAAGAATACACATTGATCAACACTTTTCCCTGGTTTCCTTTTTTTCGAAAAAATTGTTCGGCGTCAGAGCAGTTATCGGAGCTGAACATTACAATGAATAAAAGATATTCTACATCTTAAAACTGATATTTAACTAACTTGCATAAGCAGAACGCCATTTGCCAGTCAACGCGCCAGCATCGATTTGTTTCGATATGCGGGCCAGCGCTGCAGCTTTGGACCTTCAAAGGAGAGGATTTTTTAAACAATGAATAGAGAAAAACAATGAATAAAAGGCGTTTTTTGCAAATAGATATGAATGCACTTACGATCGGCTTCATAACGGGAGTCGTGAAATTGCCTCCGATTTTTCCGAAAAATGAGCAATAGTTTCCGGTGCAGGTCTTTCTGCATATATTTGTATGATTTTAGTTTAAATTTATTTTTTACAAAATAGTCAGCAAACACGACTCACGTTTCGTAATCCGGGCCTTGAAATGTTTTGGCTAAGTAGGATAATTTTTCACGACAGATGACTGCTTGAGATGCATGAATTAGGAAGCAGGATACAACGAGGTAGCATGTACGCATCTTGTTTAATCGAATATCTCGAATATCTCGCGGAATGTGTTTATCCGATTGCTCGTGTAGAGTGGTTCATTTCGGTACGGTTAAAACGCGTTCTCTGTAAGATCGGAATGGTCGTCCACAGGGGGTGGCACAAGGGTCCAAAATGCTCCGATCGAGCTGAAATTTTTTTTGGGTACTCCCTGGGGGTCAGGCATACTTCTGCCAAAATTTCATGATGATCCATGCATTTCATGCATGAAAAATGAAATTCAGTTTTGGCCCTCATGTGATATATCATTCGATAGAGCATCAAAAGTTTAGTCTAAACCTAATTTTTGAGCCCGTTTGGACTAAATATGTTCGAGAAATTCTCGATAAACTACATTTTTT
>LS488434.1:17329-71366 GCA_900490705.1 Pristionchus arcanus | reverse complement strand
TTACAGTGGCACAATGAGCGCCCGCCGGTCTGTGAGTAATTTTCTATATATTTAATATTTATTATTCTTTTAACTGTTAAATATATATTTTTAAAAATACCTGTTAAAATTATTCCTTCCAGACTGCAGAGACAAGACCCAGTGCAGAGGTGATAATTTGACATAATTTATTTAGTTCCCTTTCTGTCACGTCGCATTTTTTCTCTCACAACTGTGTTTCAGTTATTTTTAATTCAATGAAACGCTTTTCAGTCTGTCCCGGTGGCTACATTGTGTCCGTTAAAGACGCTTGCCCTATCGTCCAAACTATTAACATCAAGTGAGAAATCGTGCCTTATTTCGGGAAGGATAGGCAAAATAATGCAAAAGAACGATCTCATCTTCTTGCGAATCAATCCCTACAGACACGGAAATGTTGTCTTTTTTAAATAGAATAAAAAAGAATTAATTAAAAGATTCATTTACAGTTCCCAGAGATGTCAAAATCCCACCATCTATCAGTACATCCCCGCCGCAAACAGATGCGAACTCAACCGTAAGTAGGATTATTTTCAACCAGTCAAAAACTATTTTTTCTAGATTTTGCTGTTGAAAACCACCTTTTTCAGCGGATTGTCCTAAGGATCGGGATGGAATCTGCTGGGCGGTTGGCTACAATTACATGGAGTGCGCTCAGTTTGACACGACGGGAAGATGTATCCAGACCGTGTTGCGGAAGTGATCGAGTTATTGTGGGATAAATATTCATAATTGCAAGCATGAAATGTGGCTAATATGAATGAACGTGAAGAAGACACACATTTGATGGAGGGCGAAAGAATTTGCTAGGGAGTTATGATCGAGATCGAGGTAATATTCACACCACGATTCGAACAAATCGTCTCTTCGCTAAATCCACTGGCTCACCACGACAATTTGTACGATGAAGACAAGTCAATGAAGAAGATGACAACAATGAAAAGCAGTAGGCCCGGATTCGAACTCTATTCCGCACTTCGGCAAGAGGAGTGAAGGCATCAATTGAACGATTTTGTAATGCACTTCGAGCCCATCCGACTCTGAGAGGAGTGAAAATTGCTTCAATTGTCTTCCAGTGCAAGTTTTGTGCCAGAACAATCTATCGACCACATTATTTATCGAGCGCTTGCGGGCCTAGCGGAGTAGCGATCGATTATTCACGCTCGATTATTCACGCAATCTTTTTTGTGAGATACTAGTTGAGAGTGGGTGGGGTCAGTTGGGGGCGGGGTCAGTAGGGGCGGGGCTATTCCTCTCGCCGCTCTGCCCGCGCGTCTAGACAGCCTTCTTCGCGCAGAAGATCGCCACGCCGCACACCTGAAAAGTTTATATTTTTTGTGATTTTTATACAGTGTTATTACATTTTACGGCATAATTTAGAGATAACGTAAAACGTAAAAATAATTAATAAATTAACTAAAACTCACTACTACATCGACGATGGAGGCGATGAAGGCGATAATAATCATTATGAACGATTTGCCCAGGCCGGCGAGCTTAATCAATTGATTTATTGATGTTGTTAAGATTCTGTGTAACGTGAGGAGAAATAAAATCTCACATCTTCAGCACTTGGTCCTTTTGGACCACCCGCTTTTTGCACCTCTTTTTGTATCGCTTGAGCACCAGCCTGGAGATCATCTGCAAATTTGATTCCAAGCGTGGTCTACAACTAGCGAAACGTACTAAATGCATCCTTATTTCGAGACGCCGACACGCCCACTGTAATACCAAGCATGAGCACGACGAAGAGAGTGAACGCGAGAAGAACATAGAGAAGAATCTTAATTAATTGACTAATTATCAACAAAATCAATCAGTTTTGCAAAGTAATAACAGTAGATTTCACTATTCCAAAAAAAAACTGTTCGCTACGGCTATATTTGATATTTGCATATTTAAAAAAGTATAAAATAAAAAAATATAAAATATATTCAAACAAAATTACATCCTTGCAGCAGCAAGCGAAGGCGGTGAAGGTGTTGTACGCGATGCAGACGATCTCCATGAGGATAGCCAGGATGAGGCAGGCGAAGATCACTTTAACGCCGGTTTCCATTTCCTGAATTGACATATTTATAAATTGATCAAATTGATAATTGATTGAAATTTTTAAATGCACTGTTTCTAATAACAGTTCCACATTAAATGTACTCAACTCATCAATCTTCAAAAAAAGGGGGAAACTCAAAAGATGTCTCCAAGAGCTTTCGACAGCGTGGAAATTTCGAAAATATTTTTTTTTGCTTTTTCAGGGTAAGAACAAAAACGTGTAATGAGCAGTGATGTATCTTCATAATTCAGACAACTACAAACTCACGCTAAGCTTGTCTACGTTCATCTTGCAAGGACTCTCGAGTGTGAACGAGTTACCAGACATAACTGAAAATGTTTCCAGGTCCAGTATTCGCATTTACTATTTTTACTACTATTACGCATTTACTACAATTCGAAAAATGCGAAAATGTAATTGCGTGCGGCAACATCGATGCATTTTAACTTTGCTCACTTCCTTTTCCAATATTTTCGGTCATATTCTTTAACTCTTCTTTTGTGCAGAACAATCCGACTTCGCCGCCTGACACCTTTGACCATCCTGCAATTAGTCGGTCAAACAGTTACCGTAATCATGTTCGCGCACCCCTATCATACCCAAGTAAGGTACCCAAATGGGCAACCTTCGAGTAAGAGTCTGTGTAAGATTGTACCCCAGCTACCGTACCCCGAATACCCTGTTGTTATCTATCATCCAATACTACAGTACTCCTAGCGCCTTTTTTACAATACTTATGTAATGCAATCTTGTCGTGCTCACTAAAGTACTCCTTTCCTACCCCTTTTTTTCCACATCCCCATTCTTTTCCGTACCATCGAGAGCGAGAGCGGCGATAGTGAGAATGACGGTGAGGATCATGCACGCGCCGTAGACAATCTGCACGAGGAACGAGCACATGACGGACTACCTGAAATGATAACGGTAAGGTTAGGGTTACGGTAGACTGGTTACGGTAGGGCACAATCAGGGTACGGTCACAACATCAGGTCAACGGTCATCAGGGCACAAGGAATACTTTAGTTAAAAGGAAAAGGAGGAAGGCAAAGGAGGGAACGGGGATATGGAAGGAAGGAAGTAGGATAAAAGAAGGAAGAAGGGGAAGAGGTCCAGGGATCCTCTCTGGTTGCCTCGGGAGAATCGCATTCTGTCATAGCAATGGAACAGATCCCATAAAATTGGTCTCTGGCTTATGCAGGACGGAAGGGAAAGAAGGAAGGAAATTTCGGATAAGGCAAAATAGTTAACTAATAATTGCGCGAAATAAAAGATAGAAGAAGGAGGAAAAACTTTGCGAATTCCGTGGCAAGTCAAAGGATGCAAAATACGAGTTAAAGGTAGAAGGAAAATGCACTCTGCACTTATCCCTTCTTTCAGGCAGGCACTCTCCAGGCTCTCCATTTCTCTAGTTTCTTTAACCATGAGAACAACTGCTTAAAGAAGAGACAGGGCAGGGAACTGAGAGGCTCTCAGTTGACAAATTACACTCGCCAGTTCACTAGCGAGCACACATGTTCACAGCGTGGGGCTATCGCTCTGACCCATCTCTCTTGCTCATTGAAAACTGCTACTTCCACCTCAGCAAGCACAGCGGGAAAGTTAGGTGATATTTGACTAGCACACAAAGAAACGCAATATCTGCTAATTTGATTCGAGAGCCACTCATTTCGCCAGTGCTGGTGTGCAGGGAGCGGTCGACGGAAAATGAAGGAGCCCGATCAGGGATAAAGGGAGGAGGGCAGATACCTTTGAGAAGAAACAATGGGTACCGGGGTTCCAGGGTACTGTAGTACCAAAGTAAGGATGCTGTGGTACCAGGTAGTAGGTGTGTGGTAACAGTGTAAAAGGGAAACAGGGAAACAGGGTAGTGTGGTACAAGGTACCAGGGTTGTATGGTATCAGAATACCAGGGAACCAGGTTGGTGTGGTAACAGGCACTAGGGTGGTGTGGTGCCAGGGTACCAGGGAACCAGGTAGCAGGGATGTGTGGTACCAGAGTAGCAGGTACCAGGGATGTGTTACCAGATAGCGGGTACTATGGTACAAGGTACCAGGGTACCAGGGTTCCAGGGGTTGTGTGGTACCAGGGTACCAGGGTTCCAGGTAGCGGGTACTATGGTGCAAGGACCGTGGTCAGGGTACCAAAGTACCAGGGTGGTGTGGTACCAGGTACCAGGGTTGTGTGGTGTCAGGGTCCAGGGAACCATGGGAGCTGTACCAGGTACCAAGGTTGCATGGTACCAGGGAACCAGTGTGTGGTACCATGTACCAGGGTCGTGTGGTGCCAGGGTACCAGGGCAACATGGGTGTGGTACCAGGTACCAGGGTTGTGCGGTGGCAGAGTACCAGGGAACCATGGGTGTGGTACCAGGTCCCAGGGTTGTGTGGTGCCAGGGTACCAGGGAACCAGGGGTGGGGTACCAGGGTTGTGTGATGCCAGGGTACCAGGGAACCAGGGGTAGGATACCAGATACCAGGATACTGGGGCACCACGGTACTGTAATACTATGAGACGGCGACCACTGCTGAGCGATGAGCGAAGCCCGAATGAAGGGATGAGGGGAGAGGAGTACGGTAGGCATAGCAAGAGTGGTGTAGTGGGGAATTTGGAAACCGGGGATACTGGAGAACCGGGGAAACAGGGTACCGGGGAACTGTTGGTACTGGAGTGCCGGGGTACTGGGGTCATGGGCACTGGGGTACTGGGGTGTCGGGGTACCGGGGTATCAGCGAACTGGGGTACTGGGGTACTCCGGTACGGGGGCACTGGGGTCCTGGGGTATACCTTGTATTTATCGACGAGTAGAGCGAGAGAGCGAGGAGGCAGCGACCACTGCGGAGGGAGGAGCGAGGGACGAATGAGGGAAGGAGAAGGGAAAAAAGAGAGAGAGGGTGAGGTGACGTGTCGAATTCGATGCAAATTGTTTTTATATTTTTAATTTATTTGTGGACAATAGGATTAGGGGCAACAATTTAATTTGAGGAGAATTGTTTATCTGAACTTTGAGTAGAGTTGAACTCAATGCAATTTCGCTGCGAAAACCAATTGATTGTAAAGTCTTTCGATGAATATAATCATGCTTTAATTTCCTTCATGGATATTTCTAGATCATATTCAATTGTTTTCATTGCATTTATGCATGAGAAATTCATTCCAGAGATCAGGTACGTGATCCCATCGTTACCCATGCTCTCTCGTTTTCTCACCGGCTGAATGTTCCTTGAGTAGACTTCAAATACGGGTCATCGTCTCTTCTTTTTGCATACTCTCTCGCCTCTGTGAGTGGCGAGAGAGCATGTAAAATGGGGAGACGGTGACCCGTATTTCGCACTCGTGTCTGGATAGCACGCAGACTGGTGCCGTCCAGCGAGATCCCAGCCTGTGGGTACGTATTGTATTGTCTCTTATATTTACCTGATCTCTCGTCAGTTAGAAAAGAAAGAGAGTATGGCCAAATGGGATATACAGAACGTCGATTGCCAGAGGGCACGTATCGATTATGTCACACGCCGATGTCTGGGCAAGCGTCACTCCCTTACTTTGGTGCCCTCCTCCTCATATTTTGAAGCAGACATTCATTGCTCTCAAATTAACATACTCCGTTATGGGTCTGTTCAGTTTATAAAAATCTTTTCAGGTGGATCGTGGGCGGTCCGATCTGCTCTGTCCTACCCCTCATCCACCTCCCTTCACTTCCTTCAACCAGTATGCTCACCTACCGCAACCCGAACACGAATCGGTCCGTATCGACGTCTCCAACCGAGTTCACTGATGTGAAATTTGCTTCTGTGTCTGTCCAGAAGCCCATCAACCCGAATAATCAAGTTTGGAAAGATGATTCTGATGAGAACTTTTCTCCTAACGGAGTGCAGTGTCCTGTGAAACGACTTCGACACAGTCCAATCAAGAAAAAGTGTGAAGATGGAGTTACTAGGGATCAAACTGGACCCAACGAGATGCCTCATCAGCATAGACTGCGACGCAAACTCGCCAATCCAGTAACGAAGGCGACGTCAGTGGAGACAAGGAAGAGGAAATTGGTGAGTTATCTTGAAATTTTTGTGTTTACAGAGTTTACAGTTTTATTCTTTTCTTTAGTGGCAGTTTTTATTTGCAATCAGATAGAGGTGATTCAGAAGTTAACCAGAACAAAAAATGATCGCTCCATTGAAGAGGCAGAGTACATCCAGCGACGAGCGAGGCGTCGATGAGGATGAGGAGGAGGTATTTGCATTGTTTTATTCTAAACAGCCGTGCTGAGAAAAAACATTTCTTCTTACTCCAAAATCGTAATGAAGAGTGAAACTCAATAATTCTACAGCAAGCATGTTTTGTGGTTCTTGAGGCTTCCCATATTGAGGATAGGCAAATTCTTCCGAAATCTCAAAATCTCGATTTTCAGAGCATCTTGAAGCGCCGCCGCATCAACGCGCTCGTCGATGTTCTCACGTTGAAGGTGGGACAAACAATTTTTTTTTCTTTTTCTGCAATCTCTGAGCGTTATATTTATTTGAATTGGGCAGAGAGACATTTCTTGCGATAACATATTTTTTTGTAATAAATTTTTATATTGTCAAAAAAAATTACAGAAACTGGATCACCTCCCCGTCGCCAAGCGCATAATCTCCATCCATAAGAAGGACAAGAACAGATTGAGTGGAATGGACAAGTTTCAGAAGGTGATCAATAAAAACGGTAAGTGAGCAGGTATTTCGAAACTGGGCTACAAGACACATGGGCACTGGATGCATCATTTTTTGGCAATTTATCGATCACATTCCTGATTCCAGATACCTTCACATGGAACATGAGGAGGGAGGTACTGTCACTCCCTCAACGGACGCTGCGAGAGCAAACACTGGAGAAGGCGGAGAAATATGTAAGGCAATTTTTATCTTCTTATTTTTCAAACAGATGTTCTCAAGCTGAGATTTTTATATTATTTGGGAAATTGCATTATGGTGCATTTGATATAATATCAGCGTGACATCGCCGCCAAGTTCAAGCGTCAAGCGTTCAGGCGGATCGCGAGAAAGGAAGAGGCGAGGAACGATGACAAAACATATCGCGACGAGGTGGGCGAAAAAATATGCATCAGGAACCTTTTAAAATTTAAAAATAATATTCAGGACAACGAATATTCAGAAGACGTCCTCAAGGAGGCCACGGTGATCATGTACAAGGTAAATTTATACTTGATACCAGACTTTTTAAAAACATTGTCACGATGATTTCGATGAGCCGCAGATAGTGTAATTGTAGAGGCTGAGTATCAATTGTTCAATTCTCAGGAGGTGCCCGACCTAATTGTTGCCGAGTGCATCATCAATACGCACAAGAATCACAAGGACCGACTGAACTATACGGATAAGAATGGATACGCTAAAAGTGAGTAGCATTCAGCTCGTTATCCTCATTGCGTATCATTCATAAAAGTAATCTAGAAGAGAAATTTTTCAAGAATTCCAACGTTATATTTTCTGCCATTTGCAGAAGCCTATCCCACCAAATTCGTGCGGTGCCTCCACTCGGAGCCAGTGAATCTACTGAGGCTACGCGTTCTACACGAAGCGGAAGATCTCGTAAGTTGTTTGCCTAATTCTTGATTTTCGTGATTCTGCAAAATCAGCAAAGAAGTTGCGCTATTGCAGAAAGACTATACCGACCTGAGAAGAGCTGCGGTGAAAATGAACGTGAAGAACAAGCTTGCTCGGGTGAAGTGTGAGATGCTAGAATAATACAAACATAAAGATCTGGTAATATTTCGGTCATTATCACTGTGCAAGCTGGTTCGAATCAAAAATTTGTTGTGTATTTATATTATCGAATAACACTATTGTTTTGAACAGGGACACTTTGCTTGCAAGCGAGAATGTGATTGATTCATGTGAGATGTGTGAAAAAATTAAATTATTTGCGACGTTTAATACTTTATTTTTGCAGTAATTACGATTCATCCTTTAGTGTTTTTTGCCCTTGCCTCTGCCTCTTTGCCATCGATGCATTTGTTCACACAGCTGTTGAATTTCTTCTTCTCTTGACTGTGTTTCTCGCATTTATCGAAACATCCTTGGTAGAATTTAGACTGTACGTCGGCTGAAATTCAGAAGGATTCCGGGCGGGCCAAGAACGAAATCAGAGAAATAGGAGAGCTCAGTAATTTCATAGGTAGATTATGAAAAGTATCACAATGACCAATTTTCGCTGGTTCTGGACTCGAATATCCAGATAAGGATGTTCCCTGTTCAAAAATATGTACGTTCGTGGTCACCGATGGAATACGATGCGATGGTTGAGAAAATGAGAAAGAGAGCGAAGAGTAGAAGGATGATCTTCATTTGGGTCGTTGAGAATACTGTAGTTATCACCTCAACAATCAAACATTATTTATGGGTCATAAGATTACGTGAACAGAATGTGTAATAAGAGGCTAATGAGGAGAAGAAGCATAGAAGAAGAAGGAAGTTGCGAATGGATTTTGAAGATGGATGCTTCTTTTTATTGATGCACTGCAAATGACTTGCAAAAGGCTGATTCACTAGGGAGAGCAGTGCAATCTCTGCGAAATTGCTATCGTAATACACAATTGGCATGACAATACGATATTTAGCGTACAGCAAGGAAAGTTTTATTTCATAAATAAATATTAATCATGAAATTTTCATTATCTTAGTAAGTGCAACTAGGGCCTCTAGGAAATTATTTCGAGCAAGAGCTTGTTCCAGTCTCTGTATTCTGTCGTTTTCTTCCTCTGTTCAAAATCCACAATTAAATTAGTTTATCATCCGTCCCATTCATCAGTTTCTCCCATCTGTGCACGAAACACTGCGTGCGCCTTTGCGCTGACGCATTTGTTGACGCAGTTGCGGTGTCTGTCCTTAGCGCCCTTCAGATACGCGCATTTCTTCCGACAGGCCGGCTCGTGAACGGCCTCGTCGTCTACCGCTGAAAAGACGTTAAGAATTGGATTGAATGTCATTCTTTTTCAGGATATTTTTAAACCCGAAGGGAAGGAATCTGAGACGTTTCATATTGCAGTTGTATGAACAACCTTATTGTTAGCGTGAACGCGACAATACACGTACATGACGTTTTGCGACGATATAAGCAATACATTCCTTCCCTGTACCACTTATTCATCAATCAAAATTTACGTGCGATTATTTTGTCGGCTTTACGTGCAGTGGACACGAGAAGAAGAGCGAAGAGGAGAATGATGATGATTTTCATGTCGACTGTGAGAAATGGTCAGGATTAGAGCTTTTTATTAGCACTCGAGTGATCGGTTTAGCAAACGATGTCACCTTACTCTGTTCATATCGAATAACACTTCTAGATAATAGTATTTTTCGACCCTGAAAATCGTGCTCTCAACGAATTTACGTTTGGAAATTTTCATTAGCATTGTCAGTGAAACACATTCGTTTGAAATATCGAAGAATATTTTTTCTCTTTTCTTTAACCATAATCGCCTTTTGATCTTCTTATTCGTTGTCTGATCTTCATTGTCACCATCTTCTCCTTTCCATCCTTTCTCGGACAATATCTCATCAGTCTTCAAGAGAGATCGACTCACAGTTCCTACTTTCTCTCTTACTCCAGTGATCCCCTTTGTCACCTTCTCTTACCCTCCCCGTTTCGTTTGTTCATCAGTCTTCTTGACACTTCGCCTTTCAAACTTCTTTGTAACCGTCTTCTCTGCCTTCCATTCATCTTACTGCCATGTGAACGTTTGGGAGATACAGGTCAAACGACCAGACAAATTGACGCGATTCAGTCGCATTCGCGATATTTGGTAATTTTCAAATTATTTTTTTCTCCACGGCACACGACTCGGCAGGTACATTGAATTTACGTTTCGGCAACTGCCAATGAAATATCTGTGAAACACAATTTAATCAACAATGAAAAGTGCCATTTCACGCCTCTTTCTTTCTTCACTAATCCCCTTTGTCATTGTGATCGATTAAAATTAGAGAGACACTGACAGTTCAAACGATCATCACTCTTCCAGACAAATTGACCTGATGGGAACTGCCACTTTGTTCTACTGTCCGCAGTGGCTCTTCAGGGTAATTAATTTGCTGCCAATCGACGACTGTCGTTTTCCACCAACTCGTGAGAGTACGGTAAAATAACGGTTTAAAATGGCTTTTTCGATAGACAAAGATCATGATCACTCGCTTACATTAGCCAATACCCACGAACTACAACCATCAATTTCACTCAAAAGCAAATGCTCTGTCAATGTTTCCATTAGGGAGAGACTACACAGAAGCAATACTTCAGTTCATGATTACGCTTTGTAACAGTTAAAACCTTTGATCATGTTTGAATGAAACAATCACATTTTCTGAACCCGAGGCGGATAACAAAGATTTCCCGGATCCCCCTTGCGTCTCCGCGATTTCTACGCCGTGTCAAGCCTTTCAACCACCCTTTGATCCGTACCGCCACTCCCATATTTCATTTCGGAGGCTCCTCCACGAGGAGATCCGGAGCCAGGTTTGCCCCGATCCCCGGGGACCGGCGATTAGAAAGCCGGCCTTTATCATTTTTTTTACAGTACCCGGCTTTTCTCGTTGATTACCGTAACCGGCTTTTTACTTCAGTTGTGCAAATTCTTTGACACAACCCCTCGAATTAGGTTGTCAATTCCTCGAATTCCCCCTCCAAATTCTCCGCACGCCACACATGCGGGCGAGCCAAGGCGAGCTGCCACTCATAGCGCTGTCAGTCTGTCTGACTCTCTCGATTCGCAGTGATCTCTAACTTTATCTAACCGGCGAGAGAGTGTGTGAAATGGAGAGACCGACGAGCTGTCACTTCTCCATCACTCTACTGGGTTTGGGGTCCGCTGCTAAATATGCGGAAATTTGGGCGACCGCTATCTTACATTCCCAAGCACTCTCGGACCATATGCATTAGTTCTTTGTAGACCTTTTTCGCCATCGAGAATCGAGAAGAAATCAAAGAAATTCGAAAAACGGCTCAGATGGCCGGACCGTCCCTCGATTTTGCGTGATCACTGGGCAGTCAGAGACTGGAGGGATCATGCAAATGAGGAGAGCGAGATCGTTCGAGGGTTGGGCCAGCCGGTGTCCATATGGGGTGTGAGATTAGAGGGATGAGAGGCGAGGATCCTAAAGGGGGATCAGTGAGCGAGAGTGAGGTCAAGTGCTTGAGGGCTCCTTCATTAATTGTCTGTATTCAAATTAGCCGTCAATGTTGTGACATCAATAACTTTGGTCATTTGGAGTTGGCAATATAATTTTATCTATAAAAAAAGAAAGATGATGATTGATCTCACCACTAGAACTGCAACATGAATGATTCGTGAAACATAACTAATCAAATTTTCCGACCCGTCGAATTATTTGACGAATGACACATTTTTTTGTCGTAAAGAACCAACTCGACACGGCGTTTAGTTCAAATCGAGGGCCCTCCTCTGCCAGCAGTAATAAATGACCTCCCGCCCAGCTTGTCAGCCCCTCTCCCCAAATTGGGCCTACCCTTCCCCCTCTTCTTGCGCACAACGTCAAGCCGCATGGCAATCTATCACCAGGGGGACATCCGATTCCGGGCCTAATTTCGAGTGAGAGGAGAGCGATTCAGGGTGGTCTAATGCATGGGATAGTGCGTTAGTGAGATCTCGATCGAATACAATTTGTATTTTTTGTGGAATCCGACACTCAATAACTGTTTGAATTTAAATTTGCTGATAGCCAATCAGTGAGACATAATTGAAAACTTTGCTAGGCGATATTTTCTAAATTCCTGCGAGAAGAGGCTCTGGAGCAAGTTGCTACAAGTAATCGTTTTTTGTTTTGTATTTTCGAGGCGAAATATATGCGCAGATAATTTGAAATCAGTTTAAATTATATTTTTTGGATCTACCTCTTCAACTTCTTCATCGTTCTCTCATAGCCGAAGCTAATGATACGCAAGTTACGAAACATACCTGAATGATATTTTTCGAATATATATCGAAACATAAACTCATTGTATGCCTCTGCCTTGATGGTTCTCGTCCCAAGGATGATGACCATGTCGCCTCAGAGCACTTGTAAATTGCGCCACGCATTCATCAAGTGATTGCTAATCGCCTTGCGCAACTGCCCAAGTATTGCCCGAGTTGGGGTAATTTAGAGGGGGCTGGCCCTATAGATGCCCTAGTCTAGATAGGAATGGTATGACGGATTGGCGAATTTACTGATGAGATAGCGTGCAAAACGCAGAGACGACAGAGAAAGATCTCCAGTCAGAGAACGGCTAGAGACAAGGGGAAAGTGAGAGACGGCAGACAGCGCCGGAATGATTCTGCCTGCAGATAATGAATGTTGCTGGTCAAGGGGGTTTATGCCCGGGCGGAGGCTCTCCGCTTTTTACGTGCTCTCTCGTCGGTCAGAGAAGGCGAGAGAGTATGGGAAATAGAGAGAGCGGAGAGAAGGGAGACAAGGCATGATGGATGGCGCATGTAGCATATGGAGCGGTTCGCGAATGCATGGTTTGAAATTTCGAAATGTGCGAGTTGCGGAATTTCTTGGATTTGGATTTTCAATTGAGTTTCACTGACGCACTATTACTCTAGAGAAGTATGAATGGGCAGTATGTGACGGAGTTCGAGAACAAACAATTATATTTTTCAAGGACTCAGCGCCAGCAGACAACGATATGACTTCAGTATGTTATCAAATCACCGCAAAAATAAATAGAACTTTAATTGAACTGATCTTTGATCTATATCAGTTTGTTTTGATCATTTGGTTATTGCGGTATCTTTTTCACGTTTCGAATATTTCTTCTTCTTGTCTATCAGCAATCCTTGTCTCCCAGTTCCCCCTTCTCACTTCCTCAACTTCACTCCCTGCTCCATATTTCACTCAACTCCCTCGTCCTTCTCTGCGCTCTCTCGCTTTCCCCTTATCTCTCATCCCGCTTTAACTGACAAAGCGGCCGGGAATCAGCGCTTCTCTAGAGACCACACGGTCATCACTCACTACCCGGCGAGCGGAGCAGTGATAGGACGCTGCCTAACTCCCGGCTATGGCAGTCCATTTTCCGGCCACGGCTCTCTCCAAGCCGTCACTCTGATTTGTGCTTTTCCCGGCTCTAAAATAAGTGCCAGAGCTGTGATAGGACTGGAAAAACTCCCGACTCCATGGCAGTCCATTGTCCGGCTCTCACGAGAATTATGTCCATCACTCAGGAGCTGCCTAACTCCCGGCAGTCCATTCTCCGGCAACGGCTCACCCAAGCCATCACTCAAGGCAGTGATAGGGAGTGAAGCCCCCCGGTCTTAGAGACGGCACTCCATTTTCCGGCTCTCATGAGAATTACTGCCTTGTCCATCAATCAGTGTGGGAAGAAGAGCAGTGATAGATAGTGAAGTCTTGGCCAACGATGTCTTTCTAACTCCCGGTCCCGGCGCAGGACTAAGTGTTAGGGGTGAAATCCCGGCCCCCCGGTGACATTCCTAACTCGCGGCTCTGGTCTAGATCCCGGTTCCCAGATTCAACCCGACATGATTCTCGGTGCAAACGGACATGAAACGGGATCCCGCCAGCAGACGAACCGACGCCTCTGCGCTCGTCCTTTTTGCCACAGAGACCTTTGACCGCTTCACCCAAGGGAGCTGCTCGCCTATTTCAAGGCTTCCTCTCGCATTTCCCGGCTCTCTTGCCTCTCTGACCGGCGAGAGAGCATGCGAAACGGAGAGAGCGAGAACACTCTCTGGCCTCAGGGGATTGCAGGAAATATGGAAGAAGCGGCTCGAATCAGCGGACCGATAAATTAGCGGTGACTTCTCGATGCGAGATAGTGCGGTGATAGCGGAGGGCGCTGGCGGTTAGAGATGAGCTAGAGACAAGGAGAAGGCGGGAGAGCGCAGAGAAGGATCCTCGGTGAGAGATGACGAGAGACTGTGGGATCCAGAGAGACGGCAGACACGGATCCGCGGTTAGAGAAAGGCGAGAGAGCACGTGAAAGTGAGAGACCATCATCAATCACGTTAGTGTGATTGTAATGGTGGTGTCTCTCTCCTCGGGGTAGATGAGATGAGAAAGACACCGATGAATGAGTAGCAAGTCGTTTGACCTGATGATAATGTGAAAGAGATTAGTGCATCATCGTTCTTTATTGCCGGTCAGCGAAATGGGTTACCGCAAAGGGTTTTGGGCCTTTGAGAGATCCAAAATTGAGACTTTTGAACGTCGCTAGCCCACAAAGAGATGAATTACAGCTAATATGACTGATACGGGGTTCAAATTAGCCCGAATGTTATTGTCTTTCAACATGAACGCAGTTTCCTGAAAATAATGTGAAAGAGGTTAGTGCATCATCGGTCTTTATTACTTGAAATGGGTTTCTGCAAAAGGGGACACCTGAGCCAGCAGGATACTCAAAATTGAGAGATGAGAATCGTTAGGCATGATTCTTATAGTGCGTGATACTAGTACATCTTCACAATAGGTCTTCTGGCGGAGCACGTTTCGTGATAATGTCTCATTGTCGTCCCATTTACTGTGCTGAGAATAGATGTATTTCATGCGATACGATAATTAGTGAAAAAATGTCGGGCTGTTCTCACGAATTCATTGCCTTTCCAATTATCTTTTGAACTGACGATAATTGATTAGTTCATCCCTCGCAACATTTCCAATTGTTGCATGAACACCTTCAGCCCGATTTCATAGTTGCATTGTCTTTCCACAAGTCTTTTGATCAAAAACTCTCACCAATTGTTGCATCGTGCGCGCCAAAAATTAGCCCATTCTGCTCGATATAATGAAGTTAGCTCACGCCGCGCGCTCAAAGCAGGCCATGACGGATAACCGCATTGTTTCGGGCCCCCAAAGGGCCTGAAATTAGACTGGCTGATTTCGCCAGCGGCCAGCCCAATTTGGGCCTGGGATTTCACAAGTCCATTGTCCTTTCTTCTCGAGCTTCCTTTCTTTCCTCCCCTCGCAAAGTCTTGTCGCTGTCCCAAACTGAGTTATCTCCACACTGGGCATTAGTTAGAAGGAGCGAAGTGAAAGATAGAGGGCTAGAGGGAACCTCTGCGTCTCTCGTTTTTGCATGCTCTCTCGCTTCTCTGACCGACGAAATAGTGCGTCAAATGAGGAGACACAATCCCGAAAATGGACGGGAAGTTTGAGTGAACGCATCGCCGCCTATTTCTGTGAGGACAACGACACGCTAACGAGCCCGGGCCATTTTCGAAATGCGCTCTGTCTGCACTCTCTCCAGTTTCCCTGATCTCTCGCCTTCTCTAACCAGAGAGAGACAACTCGAAAGTGAGAGGTTCAGAGAAAATGATTGATGCGCACTGGCATTGATAAAGCAGCGCCGTGACAGGGGCCTAGCAGAGGGGAAGGAGGGAAGAGAGAGGCGATAGGGAGGCGAGCGATCCCAAGCTCCGCCCACTTTTAAAGCAGCGCCGTGACAGGGGCCTAGCAGAGGGGAAGGAGGGAAGAGAGAGGCGATAGGGAGGCGAGCGATCCCAAGCTCCGCCCACTTTTGCCTCTCCTCTTCCCCCTTGCTCGCTGCCCCTCACTCCCCCTCTTCTCTCCTCGTTACTTTTATTTTACGATACGAGCCCGTGGCTCGGGCAAATGTTATCATTATTATGATTATTATCATTATCGCGTTGTTGGTTTTTCTGCATGATTGTCATTGTTTTTTGAAAAGGTTTTATACGCTTGATCGCGGTATCTTATCAATAACAATTCAATTGTCCCTACTCTAATGGCGTCTATTGAAAGCTGTGGTTATTGTTCCAATCAAAACATGGCAGCCGATTCCTTGAATTATTGCATTCGATTTCTTCTGTCTCTCAGTCTTTCGTTCTCTGGAATCGTTCCTGTGATTATACATTATCATAATATTAAAATTATAACATTCAGGGTGTCATGAGGGTGATTATCCTACTGACAGCGCTGCTGGCTGCAGCGGCCGCAGCCGCCGTGCAGCATCCGAGGTTTGATGTTGTTGTTATCGTTGTTTTTATTTTGATCTTGTTGTTGTTGTTGTTGTTATTGTTTTGATCCAAGCTCCCATTCCAGGAAAAAGTGCGAACTCATCCCGCACGTGGAGATGTGCCGGGAGCTGCCCTACAATGGAACGAGGTGGGTTCATTTTCTATTTCAATTCATATTTCGATATGTTTCACCCCTATTTCAAAGCGCTTGGTATTCTTGATATGGCATGTGATTTGTCTCTATTTTCCTCGCAAACTTTCTTCGCATTTACTCATTGGCCCTATCTTCCATCTCACCCATCTACCTTAGCGCCTGTAACCATTGTTCTAGTGCAAAATCGACCCGCAAGAACGCAAATTACATCCATCTCCCGCTCATTCCAATATCTCCCTGTCAATATCCAATCCTTGACCCTGTCTTGCCTCCCTCCTCCTCCCATCCATCTACCTTGCATAATCTGGCGCATAATCTAGTGCGCGCGCCTTTTGCCGTACTAACTTCTGTCTGGCTCTCTCCGATTTCCTCTGTCTCTAATCATTCTTTGGCCACCATCCACTCATCCACTTACGTTGCCTCGCCTCCCGAAAAGATACTGCCTCCTGGTAGCCAGCGATAATCCTCTCCTGTAATATCTCTGGTGTGCGTCCCCAACTTGGGTCCAAGCAAATTCCCAAGTTGCGTCCAGGCCTGGGCCCAAGTTGGGTTCCTGCTTGGACCCAAGTTGGGTTCCTACTTGGTTCCAAGTTGGAAACCCTGTTTCAGCCTTTTTTATTGATTGATAGTTGAGATACAGTAATCTCATACAGTAACCAAAGGCCCGCACGGTTAGACCATGTCGGGCCGGTCACATCCAAAATACGGTCCTACTGGGGACCGTAGACAGTCAATCGCACTCGTGCCCGAAGGCAGTCAAAACAGAGCTTCGAAAAAGGACCTTATAGGCTAGGTGCGTGCTAGACGCGACGGGTAGAGAACTGCTTGGATCCAAGTTGTGTTCCTGCTTGGGCCCAAGTTGGGTTCCCGATTAGGGGGTACTGTACTTGGGCCCAAGTTGGGTACCCGGTTTTACTTGGGCCCAAGTTGGGGACGCACACCAGAGATACTGAGCACTGATCATTCACGCGCGTGATCAAAAGGATCCTGAGCTTCTTGGATGCGAGATAGTGTGCGAAATTGAGAGAGTCAGATATAAAGAGGATACCGCACCAGACGGTTCCCACCAGATTACCTGCCTATAGACCTATTAGCACCTCCAATCCAGGCACTGAAGCCCTCTGGCAGTCCTGTTGTCCCTTTAAGTCTCTCAAATCCTTCTCCTCAATCTCCTTTGTTCATTACCTTTTGGGTTAGAAACAGTTTGAACAAGACTCGCCACTCTTCCAGCCCCTAATGACATTTTCCACGGGAGAGGGGCAAAAAACGGTGGCTATTCATGCAAATAACGTTCGGTAAATGTCACGCCAATTCATCGCCCTTTGGATATTTGAATTGTCTCCTCAAAGATCTTTCCTCAGCTCACGGATTGCTATTGTAAGAAGAGCTCGCGAACAAAGAGTTACAAAGAGTTTCCTTTACTACTTTACGATGACCATTCGAATGAATCTGTAAAGTGCCACTGTCGGGGATGAATTCTGTTGAATATTTGCTGACATCGCGCTCATTTCCTACCATTTTCCTTCCTCCCGTCATTTACCAATCGATGGTACGCGGTGCTTAGTAGCTATCTGCTATCAGAAGGGCAGCCTCGCGACGGTCTCCCCTTTCCATGAGATCTCTCCCCGGTCAGAGAAGACTAGAGACAAGGCAAATAGGAGAGAGTCAGACGGTCAGACGAGACAGTACTGATAGACGAGAGAGGCGAGACGGTGGAAGAGTGATATTGATATCAATTGCCGATAAGAGAGCCTCGGAAGAGAGGAGAGAGACACCAACCACCCGATGGCTAGGGCACAAATGAGCCTAATGATATTGATCGGGGCAAGTGATAGCATCGATTAAATGATAGATTGATGTTGGAGAAGCAGATGAAGTGGATCAATTCATGTTGAATATTTTCACATGTGTTTCACAGTTTCTTCAAAGAGCAATGAATCGTACGAAATCAATAGATTCTTGAGAATCAGCACTAAAATTATGTATGCAAATCATTAATGGATTTTCTTAATTCCTTCCAAAGTTGCTGATAGTTTCCATCGCTATTGAGGCCATCGAGTTCAAAGATCAAAAATTGAGGCGCATTTCAACAATCAACAGATCCCGGAGTGACAGCGGGCTAATTCATTCAATCGGTCCTCGAGCACATTGTGCTCGATTGGTAACTGAATATCTACTGTATCAACAGTTCCTCGGGGGTGACAGATCGGCGGTCTGTAAACACCCCCGCACCGCCCCCCCCAAAACAAAGAGCAAATGCGAACCATCTGTGGCTGCGGGCAGTGAGGAGCACAACGCATAAACACTAGGGTTGACCGGTGGAAAAGAATACTGAATCCACGAGCCAGAACTCGAGCGCATACTATATTTCTGATAGTACGTATAGATGAACACCTCGAGATCCTAACACGAGATGATCTAATGACATGGGTTTTCTATATCACATTTTCACATGTGTTTCATAGACTCCTCATAGCTCAATGAAACTTAGCGAATATGATTTGAATAGAATTTGGTGTTAAAAATAATATGTCAAAGATAGAAAAATTTCCCTTGCTAAAGGAATACATATTTCCATAGCTTCTCTTGATTGCAATGGATATGTTCCATAAACACTAGCTGTCGATCGCTAGAGTCAATCATAACGACCGTGATAGAATAGAGATGGAACATCGATATGGATTGCTAGATGGAACGTTCATCACCGCTATCAAACTTTATGCACCAATGTGAATAAATCGTTGCATAGAAGCGCTCCAACGATTACAGTGCAATTTCATGACCTATTCCGTGCCAAGCTACTAAAGAGATCCATTCATCTGAAAAAGTGCACCCTTCCTCAGCCCTCCCATCCATTCCATGTGTTCAAGCGTGTGGCCATCGTCTCATTATCATCACATTTTACCCTTGGCTATTTTCTCCCCATCAATAATGAGTGCCACATGTGCAGTGGGGACCTTCTTCCTTCTTTTCTTCATTGAGGGGATACTCTCCTCTTTCTGAGAGATCTATCAGTCTTTCTGACCCCTCTATTCCTCTTCTTTTCCTCGTTGGAGCAGTCTCTCCAATCCACTTGATCTATTGGCATCTCTGATCAGTATGGCTCGAGGTTCTTCTGCTTTTCTTCTGAGGGGTCATCTCTGAAACGCGTTTCTTCATTGTAAATCTTCATTCCACCTGATAGACCTTCCCTAACACCTGTAAGACCATCTTTCTCTTCTTCTTCCATCCCCTTCTTCAGTGATCTCTCTCCCTCTTCTTCATCAGAGCTCCACCCTTCTTTCCCTCCCTTCTTCTTTCTTCCTCCCCCCCCCCTCCACTCCGTCTGGCGATCTGTCACCGGGCGCACTGTCACTTGTCTTTTTCTTCTCTGCACTCTCTCGATTCCCCACACTCTCTCGCCGCTCTGACCCCTCAACTCCCTCTGAGAACACTCCTTCTTTTCGCTGATCTCTAGTAGGAGAGATCGGGCGACCGTATATCAACCAGCGAGTCGATTTACACCTACTAGTGCCTCTCTCACGACCTCTGCAAGTCAACCACTGTGGCTAATGGACAACAATCGATGCTTGTACAAAGTACCGTACGCAAAGTACTGATCCCCTCTTCCGATCGCCGACAAGTTGCTACATTGCGATAAGTACCGTAATCCCGAGAACTGTGGTAAAGCACCTACCGTAACCAATCCAGATATCCCAAATGAACAAAAGAGAAATAAACGCCTGAAATGAGAGAAAAGCAAGTGAATACCGTATCCAATCCAGTTCCCTCGCTCGTGCGGAGCTGCTGAAATAACACAGGCGAGATGTGCCAGAAAGATAAGCTGGAAGAGAGGGAGAAGACGGTGTGAATTGAAGGCGGTTGCGGCCTGTGCGAAAGGTCACAATTCGCCTGTCGGCGTCTCTCCATTTTCTCTGATCTCTAGCCTACTCTAACCGACGAGAGAGCGTGTGAAATGGAGAGAGTGGTGAGATCAGATACGCACAGCCTTGGAGCGAGGCTCTGTAGAAGAGATGATGATGATGATGAGTGAGAGAGAACCTGGTGGACTGATGGGTTTACAAGGGTGGAGGTCTGAGAGTTAATGTGATCAGTACGGTATATCTGAGTCTATGTGAGATAGTGATAGCCCTGCGCCACAGCAATGTCAAGGAAATCTGGGAAGATGTTACTGTCAAAGCAAAAGCTTTGTGAATACTCATTTACTCTCAAGCATATACAGGACTTGCTGATATCGGATTGGGAAACAATTCGAGAATGAAATAGAGATGGAAGAACATTTTTGATTTCCAGATATGTTTCACGAGTACGATATCCGGGGTTTGAATTGTTGGAAACAATTCCATTCTTGGACCGTTGTAAAAAATAAGACAATTGTCTAAAAAAAACTGAAAGAAATCTACACAGAAACACAGCAAACCCCAAACAGTTGCTCAAGAAATTCTGCAATTTTTACACTGCGAACATCTTTCATTGATTCAAATGCCTCGATTATGAACTGCCTATTCTCAAACCATGCATCCTATGAATCTGAAACCGAATCGATACCTTCTGCCCTTCCTCTCTTATTCCCTCCTTCTCGTTTCTGCATATTATCAGCCACTTTATTCAAGACTCCAATGATTCAACTCATCCTTTCTGAGAATCGCAAACCTAATCGATACCCTCCCCCTCCATCTTCCCTCTCGATAGGCTTATCCCCACCCTTGTCCTCTCCTTCCTCTCCTCATCCCTCCCCCTTGTCGCCTGTCCCTCTGCCATATATCAACGACTGCCTTGATCCCTCTCCCTCCCTCTAAGATCCCAACTCCATCCCTCTAGGATCCCTCTCTCCCTCCCTCTAGTACGCATCTCCCTCCCTCTAAGATCCCTCCTCCCCTCCTCCCCTCTACCCCCAACTCGAGTGATCTGTCAATCCCTCCTCCCCTCCTTCTTCTCGAGAATAAAGCCCCCAGGGTTCGAAAGGGACAGATCCTAAACAGAGCGAGAGGGTGACAGAACGAAGGGAGGAGGGTAAGGTCAAGTGGGATGAGGAAGGAAGAGATGAAAGAACAGAGGGAGAAAATGCACACGTCGAAATGGAATTCTTTATTAATTTTTAAACCGCATGTATACACAGTACTAGATTGAGAAGGAACGCACACTGAATTATCCCTCGTGAAACATTTCTCACTTTCCAATCTTAACCTGAAAATGTAATTCAACGCGTAATAGGTTATTGGTGATGTCATGCCTCCATGAACTCGCTAGTGACAAATCTTTTTAGAAAGTTAAAGCTGTTCAATATGCTAAAAATCAATTACCCATAATTACATTATTGCATCCTTGTCATTCCAGCTTCCCCAACCTGGCCGGAGACGAGACGGCTAAGGACGCATCTGATGCCCTCTCCACCTTCGAACCACTCGTCAATGTGGGCTGCTCGAGCTTGCTACGGTATGTTTTGCGAGTAATTTCGAATTTCCGGAGCAGGAGTATAGCAAAAAAATATATTTGCTACAATAAGTTTTGGCAAAAAATTCGTTATTCTGGAGGAAAAAAGCCAAAATTTGCTCTAGTTTACTACAGTGTGGTAGAAATACGGGAAATTCCGGAGCCGGAGAAAGGCAAAAATTTGCTCGAATTTACTATGATGTGGTTAGAAATACGGGAAATTCCGGAGCCGGAAAATAGGCCAAATTAATTTCGTCTTATTCCAGATTCTTCCTCTGCTCCGTCTACTTCCCGATGTGCAATGAGAAGGTTCGACGATTTATTTTTGAAAACAAAAGAAAAGAGAAACTGAAAAGAAATGCAGCTCTGGCTCAAATTGTATTGATGAAACTCATCCAAGTATCAAATGGACGTAGATATCAAACGAGAAGGACCAGAACGAAATTAGATTACAAATAGCGACCACGTTCGTTCCGCATTATATATCACCGCCATTATTACCGTATCTTTGCCAACCTTAATCTACCGTATCTCAATCGGCTGGTTATCGATTGTCGATCGATAATCTACCACTTTTCACTGGCTGCCGTAATATCATAAGAACCCGAGCTGCATTACCTAATCTGCAGATCCCGATCCCAATCGGCCCGTGCCGTCCAATGTGCGAGACGGTTAAGAGACGGTGCATGCCTCTTCTGAAGGACTTCGGGTTCCCGTGGCCTGCAGCCCTGGAGTGCACGCGGTTTCCATTGGGTTAGTCTTTTTTGAAATTTTTTTTAAAAATTAGAATATCCAAGAAAATTGAAAATAATAATTAGTTTCCCTGGAGTGCACGAGATTCCCGCTTGGTAAGAATTAAAATAAATGGATAATACGAATTTGTTTCACAATTACGGGTTCGCACGACGCCACAAGAACTTTACAAAACAAATAATTTTCCTATTGAGTTTCATTCTGAGGTACGAAATTCATGCCAATATCATTTCCGCCTGTTGTGTAAAAACTATTAAAATATCGATTTCAGAGAACAACAACGAGGCGATGTGTATGCCGGGTCCGTCGGTGAGTTTATTATTTAATTAATAAATGAATAAATAATTAATTAATACTAACGAAAGGTAAAGGAAAGCGGAAACAACTTCAGTCAACGTTAGTCTAATTGTAACGTCAGGAATGCTAATTAGTTGCTATCTGATTAAAATAATAATTATCAAATTAAGGCCGACGATAGCGCCCACCCCATCCCGTCAAGGGAGAAATTGAAGGAGAAGGACGATCATCATCGCAGCGAGGCCGATGAGGACACGGTTATCGAGGACAAAGGTCAGAGATCAAAGATCAAAGATCAATTTTGTAGCTCCCAAAACAATTCACTGTTCTCCACATTTCATCAAATAATGGCGCTTCAAAATTTTGCAGAAAACATTGACGGTTTAGTAAATAGCTCGATGATGAAATGATCGATAAGTTCCTTCAGGCCCGCTCGATTCTCGTCGTGGAGGCCACCGTGGCTGCCCCGTCGACCACATCTACGTGAACAAATCGGCCGCCTGCATCCCGGTGTGCACCGCGGAGCATGGAATCAAGGGGGTGAGTGCACAATTTTGATTCCAAAGAAAACCATTCCCATCTGTTCTAAAAGAGCTTCGAGAAATTCAAGAACTCATGGAGCATTGCTCGGTCATAAGCCTGCGTGACAGACACCGTTCTTGGAATTGCCCGATTCCCTCCTTTTTTCACTCACGATCATTGTAATTCGAGACATTACAGTTGCAGACGGACCGCGAGACAGCATCCACCTTCCTCTTCATCTTCTCGCTCGTTTCCGTGGTGATGACGTCGATCTGCGTGATCACAACGATTAGTAGGAGGTGAGTGAAAAATTATTTTAAAATTAAATTAATATTTTTTAAAGAATACTCGATCATTTGACCGATTAGGTTTCACTCTGTGCTCATAGGTACTCAGAACGATTTATTTCTAATAGCCTGTTGGTTTCTTGTTGAAATAAAAATTAATATTTCAGTGTCAGTTAGCTAGTAAGTGCTAATGGTGAGACTTCAACTTTATCTCTGGAAGCGATATTCTCTGATCTTTCCAGATCCGACCGCTCTCCTCGTTCCTTCCCCGAAACCGCCCTACTGAACTGTGCAGCCGCCTTCGCCGGGTCGTCCATCGTCTACCTTCTGTCGTTGCTCTACAGGGAACAGGTGATCTTTGATCTTTGATTTTTGAACTTAGGACTTTGAAAACACCGCTGTATTTCAAAACCGTGACCGAAATTTTGTGATTTTTTTAATGAAAAAGATGGGTCACACATATTGAGAAGCTTACCTCACGAAATAGACAACTAATCTGTGAAACACAACCTGTTTCAACGTGAACGGAGATTATTTCGAGATCTTGAAATCAGAATTTCAAATAATAGCCAGTTATCGATCGACCTACCGTAATCTAATCAACAATTTCCAGATTTCCTGCACCTCCTACGCCTCCCATCAGCTGTTCATCGTCTCCTCAGTCACGCACGTACCGTGTAACTCGGCCGCCGTTCTACTGTACTACTTCGGAACGGCCGGACGATTATGGTTGGTCCTTGATCTTTGATCTTTAAGCTTTCGTGTTTTATCCTGTTCCTGTGATTTCTGCAACTACTAAATCTTAAAAAAAGAATGAATCGGGTCTCTGGTTATGTTTCACCGAGACGCTTAAACTTTGAAAATATTTGATTGGTCGATTGTACGCGTAGTCCTTTTGTCAACGAAAATAAAAACAATCTGAATCAATACTAGTTCGGAAAGTATAACAATTTAAATAATTTTCAAATACAAAATCAGAAATACAAAAAAAATTTGTTTTTCTCAGGTGGATAGTGCTCGCATACGCCTGGCACAGCTCATCCGCTCCTCAGGGTGGCCATATGGTTAGTTATCATTTTGCGGGAATACCGTCTCTTGGAATATCGTAATTCTGTCTATGATTACTAAGAATGTTTGCCGTAATTGTAAAAAATAGTGTTGCAAAATTGCTATTCTCGGCCCTATTCACGAGAACCTTACAAATGAAATATATTCCAGGAACGACTGCGACCCGCAATCGAGATGCTTACCTGGGCCCTTCCCCTCCTCTTCGTCATGGCTGCACTAGTGGCCAAGAGTGTCTCGGCCGATCCATTGAGTGGAATATGTTATGTGGGAGCGGCTAGCAAGGTATGGAAACTGGCTGCGGGGACAGGCCTTAATATTTAGAAAAGATCGAGTCAAATGGTGCCAAAGGGGAATTTATGTAGATGAGATTCATTAATTCTAAATATGGTATTGTTAGATTGGCACTGATAGAACCATTGAAAGTTGAACTAAAGTCGAAACATGTACCCCGTTGTACGTATATGTTTCAAGCTACGTACACAGCTTGAAACATATACGTACAATTTCGATGCAAAAAAAATCTTCCGACAAAATTAACTTTTCTTCCGAGTATTGTACCACATCGCTAGTGCGATAGAATATCTGCATAATTTATTAATTAATTGACATTTCAGACGCAAGACTCGGTCTTCAATCTCCTCCGCGACGTCATCTGTGTGATCATTACAGCCGTTCCTCTCCTTGTCGGATGCCTGGTCAGGGTGGGCCGATCACCCCTCGCTTCGCATCAGAACAACGTACGTTGCTCTAGATACCATTGTTATTGTATTTTTTATCTACAGTAAATATTGATTATCGGCTTTTAATATCCTACCGGACCAATGCGCATTATCATCCAATCCTACCATCCATACTGATTGTCAATTGTTTCCAGCCCGGATCCTCCTCGATCTATGGAGTGATCACCCTGCTCTTCCTCCTGTCTGTCCTCTACTACATGCTGTCGTTCGGCCACGGGGCCGTGCAGCACAGCAGTGCCTGGGATAGAAGCTGGAATCTGGTCTCGGCCGGAAAGGTGAGGGGGTTACGGTATGGATGGGGTACAGTAGGGTAGCATTCGAGTGCCGGGGAGCGGAGCTGGAACTTGGCCTCGACTGGAAAGGTGAGTGGTTAAGGTGCATCCACGGTATAACAGCTTTTCTGTCCAAAAACAGAACATAATTCTTGGTCTGTCGGATAGACGGTAGTTGTGATACGGTTGGGCATCTTTAGAGAACTATATAATCAGCAAAAGAACAGTCACTATTCCGTAGATGATTCTGTAATAAAATGTTACGGTAATAATACTACGACATTGCAGGTGCTCATCGACCCCTTCCTTGGCGTGCTCTCCGCCGGCGCCTGCCTCGTCATCCTTCTGAGGGACGTCTTCACCACGTACCGGTAAGCGATCTGGCAGATGACCTACCGTACTCAAAACCTGACCAACCGAAGTTTACGTAGCCGTATTATTTCCCTACCATACCCATCCCATTTTCAGGTCACCACTGTCGAACAAGGCCGGTTACGTGCCCGCCGTGCCGCGCATCCCCCAGCCCGCAGTGCCCTCGGTGCACACCTACACATCCACACCACGAAACAACACCATCATGTAGACTACCCTACTCATCCCTGGGTACTTTAAAGTGCTCGAAATACGAGTATTCGTCACTTCGTTCTGCACGTTTTCGTGTGAGAATTGAAGAGCAGGCGACTCGTAATTCGAGCTCTAGTGTCGTATTCCCCTCCCCCCTCACACCAGATTCGATAGCTGCCTCTTGACCGACCTATAGATCTCAACAATGCTTTGCTGTTTTGCGGGTACCAAAATCGACGACGTGAACCATACGACGAAAGTATTGCATGGTTCCCGTCCTCAGGAACCGACCGGGGACTTCTTTGCTGTTCATTTGAGTTTGTGTTTTGCATCTAGAAGCGACATCGTCGACTCATTGATAGAAATTAATTTCCACCCTCTTGGAGGATGTCTGAAACTCAACTCAATCTCAATCTCAGTGAAACAAAGCAGTCCCACAATAATAGTGCTCCAAGCAAGGTCCTGTAGGAAGCTATTGGCAATGCTCTTGATCATTGTAACAACCGAAAGATCAAAGATCAGCCTTGTCCGAATAGCTTTTCCTCCAGTAATTTTCCCACATCGCCGGCTATTGTCTTCGATCCCATTCGCGTTTCCCGCCCTCAGAACTGGTGTCACCATTATCGATTGTGATTTTTCCACCCCCATTTTTGCTCTAAATTTCCGTAGTTGCATAGATTATCGATTGTTTTTCTGTACCTAGTCCGTGCTTTGTGCAACCCGATGCTTCTTTAGTTATTTTTTTCTTGCTAATTTTGCTAATCACTCGTCCTTGTACAGAGAGTATTCCATGACACCGAGATTTTCTGCCAAGAAATGTCTCAATTTCATTGTAAATTAAGTTTCGCGTTCACAGGGTTGCCTTTCTTTCCCGCTCCGACACAGTGCTCAAGTAATAAATGAATTATCATGATGTGTATTGTCCCTCGAGCCAAACAGCAGTAAATATAACAATTGTACGTAACCCACGAATAGCGTATCCTTGGTTTCTTTTCTAAAAAAATGAAACAGTAAGAGTAGGATGTCTTCGAAAACAGTGTTCTCCTCTCTCCCTTGCATATTCGGCTTGCATCGATTGGTTACGTATGTTTCGCAGTTTCCGTAGACAGGCGCGAAGACTGTCGTGGTCTCTCATTTCACAAAGATCACTCAAGGGCCGATGAAGCTAAATGAGTGCTGCCTTGTTCCCTTAATTCAGTTGATGAGGGGGAACATACGTATGGAAAGTAATGTTGCCAGGATAAAGAATGAATCTCTTCAATCCACGTTCTCTCCGGTATGAGTGATGAGAGAACTCACGAAATAGAGAGACTCATCAGTCTTCACCAATAGATAAAAATTCTCCCGCACTCTTCTCTTCGCAGTGCTCTCTCGCTGGTCAGACAGGCTGAGAGATGAATAAGAATGAGGAGATATTTTTCCACCTCACGTTCATCTTCACTCGTTCACTTCTCCTGCAAATGTGTAACACCAAGTGTTTCTTATGAGCTTTCCTGCAGTTGCTTAGTGGCTTTTTGTCGAGTAATCTCTCTCGTTCATTTTGCTGCAGAGTGCACAATACGGGCGCTGTCTCTTCCTGTCACACAGTTAATCGACGTGGTGAGAGAACGAAATGAAGAGACCAGTGTTGCGCACTCGCCGTGGTTGTATCATGACAACTGTAAAAACGCCTTGATTGTTGAAGCGACTTTACCTTTACCTGTAGCTCTTTGCACCATTTTTATTGCTTTCGCTCTTATATTTGATTATTTTATCATTATGTTCTCGTATTCACGACTTTTTTATTCACCTCACTATTTCGTTTTTTATCTCGATTTTAGCATGTCCTCGATAACCTGGGGGCTATGGCGCATGCTCAAGTACTGGTTCACTCGTCGGACCTACGTCGCTAACGCCTACGGCGATACGATATTGGTGATGGTGGACTCAGATAGGATTGTGAGTGTTTATAGGCATGCAATTTATGGACTTTGTTTTGGAATATTGAACATGTTCACCATCATTAGTAATTTGAAACGCGTGTGGAAAGGTGTGCGAACGAAGAAACTGCAATCTGCAGCAATTTGATTTTCAGCACGTCTGCAACGCCAGTTGCCAGTTCAAAGTAGGCGCTGCGAGCTGTGAATACACTGGTACGTAGCGGGCTTGATATAGTGTTCTTGAACGAATACGATGAGGATACCGTTCTTCTAAGCTCTGACATTTTCATAGAGGGAAATAAATTAGAGGTGACGAAAGTTCCCGATGTTTGCCGTTTAGCATTGCCCCTATGGTCTCTCTTGATGTACTTTTGGTCAGCGATTGGCATTGCAGAATCCTCCGACATCTACCACATCGCTGAATCGCACGGTTTCACTGCAATCGCAACGCGCAGCGAGACATTCTTCGAGCCAAAGTCCACTGCCGGAACCGTCTACATTTCCATCTACAGAATGCAGAATGGTTCGTAATTTTCAATAATTACAATGAAGAAACATCAATTCAGTGAAGATTGCCAAATTTAACATTAGAAGAACAAACTATTTGAGTTTTATGGTGATTCTGATGAGATGATTTCAGAGAAGCCCGTCAAGGTCTGCAAGGCACTCCCTGTGAACACGAATCGATCCGTGATCGTGGACAAAAACGTAAGATATCTCTTTATTCATCCACTCATTCGAATTTTCCCTTCCGGAAAGTAATGGAGCTATACCATGTTTCCAGTCAGCTAATCTGTGTGATCTGGACGGCGAGATTTTGTGCGAAATCGAGAAACCGTTATGTACGTTTCCATAGTTTGTGTGTACGTGGGAAAAAATCACTAGAGTGTTCCTTTTCGTGGAATACAAAATTGATAGACCGCCTCGAGAATACTTTCGAAATAAACAGGGTTTCGTGCGAAACACGGAGAAGGACGAAATCTGGGTGGATCAGTCGGGCAAGAACCACAAGGATTGGCAAGAAGAAATATCGGAGGATGGAGATCCGGGAATAGGAGAGGAGATAGAAGAGGAATTACAGGAGGAGGATCTGATGATGGTTTCGTGATCGGTTTGAGGACAATCATGTTGATTTCTGGTTTTCTCCTCACAGTATAATGTTCTTTTTGCATAATGTTCGGATAAAGTATCATGATAACGTTTATGGAAAACTTGCATTCTTTTCTTCTTTACTCACTCATTGAAAAATGTGTTGACCTATTGAGTGAGTTTTTGATAAAGCAGCTGCAATTGGTAAGATGTGAAATCATCCAAGGCGAACGTTTTATCTGATACAGTGAAAAGTAGGAAAAGCACTCGAAAACAGCAGGAAGCGCACTCAATTTCAACATCACACATAACCGTTTCGGGGGGAATTACTATCTGAATAATTGATTGTGAAAATGATGCAGATTGACTAGGATAGGGAAGAGATCGCGAAAGTAGGGGTCTTTGATTGGAGCATCTGTATGAAGAAAAGGTAAGGACCGGAACCAGAGCCGGAAGATCAGGACCTGAACCGGCTTATAGCATGTGAAGGGACGGCCGGTACTGGTGCTTCTGGAGCCGGAACTGCGTCCTAATCTCCGGATTCTCGATGGGGATCCAGTGGTAGCGAGAGGGCGACCGCACGGCGCCCTTGGGCGACGATTTCTTGTGCTCGCACGCGACCCTGAAGGAGCCGGGAATTAGGACCGGAAAATAAGAACCAGGACCGGTAAATTCTCACGACCGGGAATTAGGCGCTTACCTCACGGCCAGTCCGTGCTCGATCGAGTCCATCGGCGCGGGCAGGCACTTCAGTCGGGCGATGGATGAAGGGGAGAAGACGACGTTGGCGCCCTCCTCGAGCAGGTGCTGCAAGGGCCGGGAGTTAGGGGCAGAACCGGAAATTAGGGATCGAGCCGGGAATTTTGGAATCCGGGAAATAGAATAAATCGTGCTAGACCCGGGAGTAAAGGATTTATAAAACATCGAACTCCTGAGAGTCGGGAGTCACGGCCAGAGTCGGGAATTTGGAACGGAGCCGGTGAATAGACTTCGAAAAGTTAATTAGGACGAGTGACGGAAATTTCTTTGAATAGGCAGAGCTAGATCCGGGAACCAGGACCGGGGACCGGAAAAAAGACATAAACTAGAAAATAGGGAACCTTGTAGCACTTGGCCACTACCATGGCGAAGAAGTACTCGAAGCCGAACTCGCACGTCGGGAAGGGCTGGAAATTGATTAGTTACATCGATTTTTATCATGTTTTTTTTTAATTTAGAAATGTGCTAGTGTGTGTTTCACTAGCATTGCATAGGCTTCCTAAATCTTTTCCTGTAATGCAGATCCGTGCACTTCTGGAAAAAATATAACAAATGTGTGACCATTATTTAAATCTGTCGAGCCTCCTTGTCTTTCGTTACACTGCCAATAATTTACCGTGATTCGTTAATGAACGTCATCTAGGTGTAATTAATCTAAAATAAATCACACCTGATCATGCACCGCTAGCGCATCTTCATCAGGGATCGACCGATGCACAAGCACCTCCACTCGACTGCTGAAAGGGATGATCGATGATCTTTGATCTTTGATCTTTGATTTTATACATAAAACATTCTACAGGGATCAGTAATTTCTCGATCAGCGGTAGTCTTTGATCTTTGAACTCAAAAAACTCACTCGTCCAGATTGTTCTTGAAGATCATGAACTCGACAAAGAGTCCACGCACGTTGACGTTGTGCGGCATGAGGGGAGGAATCTGAGCGTGTATTTGTTATCATTTTTACTTTGATTTGCAGGCCATCTCACGAAAAAGAAAACTCTTGAAATATTGCACGAAACATCGTTTTGTATTAGGTTGATGTAAAAGTTTCTGGGGTTTTCTTTTCCTCAAATTTCTACTCATTGCATACATCCCGCTTGAATTCCTCCAAACTATTATTTAGGAGGATACTGGGCCACAACAATGGTAACTTGAAATTGGATAACAATTGATTCGTTTACAAGTAATAATTAATAATGTTGACTATGGAGCGAAGTAGGATAAAAAATGTAACTTTGTATGCTCCGGCACGACTCTGATTTATTAAAGAAGGCGTCCCACGAACCTCGCGGGCGACTATGCAAAGTGAGGAATGAGAGAGACGCTCTCTTCATTCCGCACGCTCTCTCGCTCGTTGCCTGCTTTTCAGGGTCACTTGGCACGCATCCAATTGATCGTAACTCAGTTCAAACGAAAAATGGTGACTTGGGAGTTTCGAAAGTGTTATCGGATAACAGCGACCCACCACCTCACATCGAGAACTCAGTTAGCCAGATATTCGTGGGACACCTTCTTTAAACATTATCGATGCCCTAGCTTTGCCCTATAAACCAGTAGTGTGGCAAGGGTCCCTCTAACGGTTAAGCACAAAATACATGGATTGTAAACTGTGTTGCTAGCTGGGGATGGCAATTTGTGCTGATTTAAGCAATCGAATTTCGAAGAGAACATCAAAATTTTTACTGCTTTTACATTTGTGAATATATCTCGACCAAATTTTTATGGCATACTTATTAGAGTAGGCACTTTACTTTTCAGCATTATCGGATTGTCTAGGTTCATTCTTACGAATTCCCTCCGATATAATCTGAATACAATGTATTCCAGTTGACGCAAGTTTTCAAAAAAGCTCCTGTAATTATTTTAGCGGTCATTCCTGGCCGGTCGCTATATTTTTATTGTGATGCCTAGTGAATGCCCGTGAGATAAGTGAAGTGGGTTAATGCAAATTGAGCAGCCCAAAAAAGTTCTAGCCTCGGAAGTAGAGAGCTTGAATCTCGAACGCGCTGACTTTGACAAAGCACTGTGACGGCCTTACGGT
This sequence comes from Pristionchus arcanus, assembly GCA_900490705.1. Classification (NCBI taxonomy): domain Eukaryota; kingdom Metazoa; phylum Nematoda; class Chromadorea; order Rhabditida; family Neodiplogasteridae; genus Pristionchus; species Pristionchus arcanus. The sequence continues at coordinate 39,412 of LS488434.1, read as the reverse complement.
TGGAACTGATAAACATGCATGTGCGCTATAAAATGCATCAATACCCACATACAATATAGAAATGCATTAGTGGATTCGCTAAAGAAGAGCTGAGTTAACGCTTGTAACATGCAAGTGCAAAAAACCTCAGAAACTTTTGCATCAACCCGATATGTCGTTATTCTTTTGTTTTTTATGGGGATGCTCAAATGAACTAACCTCGAATACAGTCTTCTGTTTCCTGTACGACAGAGCCTCATCGACTAGCTTGATGAAGTCGGAGCCTCTGGAAATTTGATAGTTCGCTTTTGCAGATAAATTTCAGGCTTTATGCTACTATCCGCATTCGGATCCTAGTGTCTGACAATTCACTATTTTTGCTTCTTTTTAAGGTAAGGAAAAAGGGAAAAGTATTTCAAACACAAATATTGAAGTTCCCACCTCATTTCCAGCTTCCGTGCTTTCACCTCCTTCACGGGGAACCACTGCGCACAAAGGGATTCCTCGTCCGGCTTGGTTTTGAGGTCGCCTCCTCAAAAAATTCATTAATTTTAAAAAAAAATATTATATGTATATTTTTTGTAGCTGGAAGTGAAATACTAATTGCAATCAATCAGAATCCTTTTTATTTAATAAATCCGTGAAACCGATTCAACTTCGACAAAGGATTTTAACCAACTCGCTAAACGTCCTAATAATCAAACGTCCGAACATAAGTTTCCGACGGTCTGTTTGGCTTTAAGAAGATGAAATAACAATAACGAACCGGTAACATTGGCCACGAAGGCGAAGCGGTACCATCCGGAGCCCTGCACTTGCATCGAGAGCAGCTCGAGCACCTGGAATTGATGTATTTTTTTCTTTGTTAGTTTGTTTTCAAAGCCCTGAAACCCGGTAGCTATCCACGGTTCGAGATCAAACGACTAACATTTTCGAAAATTTCAAGGCACAATGATTATCTCGAACTTGTTTCTAATCGGTCTCATCGAACACTCCCTTTTCTTTGACAATGAGTACAACCGTTCCATTTGAGGTTAGCGCACCCTTCACTTGCCTACTTTCAAAAAAAATAGCATCACGAACCTCGCAAGTGTACCCAGTCTCCTCGAGCACTTCTCTGTGCACTGTCTCAACGAGCGTTTCGCCCGCCTCCACTCGTCCGGCTGGCATGTACCATCTGCGAAATAGTAGCAATTATTTTTTTAATTGGAATGCTAAAATCATAATTGGATGCTGGTGAATAATTTGTTAATTGACTAATGTCAGTTACGCTTCACCGATCGCCCAAGACAAGAATTTATTGATGGATGTCAATAATGCTGTCCTGTACAAGTCGAAAACTTGGTATAAATGACATCGTTACTCCATTAGAGATTTTTAAATAAATGATAAGAATAAATGAACAAATCTGACTTTCCGTAGCTCTTTTTCTTGGCCTCTTGGATGAGCAGCACCTCCTCTTCGCCAGAGTTTCCTGATGAAATTTTGATTTTTTATACATATTATTTATTCTTGATCAGAATTGTGGTATCTCGGCTCAGTATTCAATTTGCAAGGAGCTTGCAAAGTAAATCGAAGTATCAGATGAATATATGTAATTTGTACCTCGCACAATAAGTGCCGCAGCCACGTAGTTCACGTTGTCGTGCAACCTCACGTAACGGCATCCTGGAAATAAATTATTGATTATTTTATTATTTTAGAATAATGAAAAAATCAAAGTCGCCTTTTGCACTAAAGAGAATATTCAAGTGAGTTTCATCCTCGTCATTTATTGCCTGACTAAAGTCGTCAACGATTATTCCTTGAATTGTGAGTTTTAAATAAATTAATGAACGAATGAAAATAAACTCACGTCCCAACTGCATGTCCGGCACACGCGCCGCATCCGGCCGTTGCTTCTGCCATTTATTTTATATATTATTAGCGTTTTATTTATATTTTTGTTACAGTAGCCAAGTTCCAAGAACATTCATGTCCAGGACAACATGATAGTCAGTGAGTGACAAAACGTAAACCCCGAGGGAGATTGCCTTGGCCTTCAATATTTGGCAGAGATCAGTTCCGGATTGGGACACTGTTTTCTCCTAAAGAATATTTACGACTGTGAAATTTCTATCAAACGAGATCCATACTCCCTGATATAACGATTCCTCTATTGACTTAGGATTAAGGATTCGCATTAGTGACTTAAGAGTAAGGTTCTCACCAGCGGCGTTCCATTGGCGCTCTGCACTCCGTTGCTGACGTCATCACCAATCGGAAGGGGTGACATCTCCCGCGAGTCGACGATGTAGTCATCGTCCTCCTCCGTGAACGACATCTGAAATCATATTATTGACTAAAAAATTGGCCTTTCAAAGCATTTGAGAAGGCATAAAACAAGAGAAAATTTTCGAAAATGAACATAGAACTGAGTAAAATGAGGGCCCAGAGTAATCCAAAAGAAATCACGTTTCGGAGCTCGGAAAACATCAAGGCAGGTCCAAGAAAGTTAAATGAGAAAAGACAACGTCACTGGAGAAGAAAAGGGAGAAGATTTTTGAGCGGTGGGCGGAAATTGCGAAACGAGTTCCGGAGTGATAAAGAATTTGGAAGGAATTGGTGAGGAATCAACATCCAGGATGAAAAAAAAGAAAAGGTGAAGGTCAATGCAACTGTCTGATTTACTTTTATGAATAGAGAAGGAGAACAATGTTAATTCAATGTCAGCAGATTACTCATTATGCTAGCTTTATTCCGAAAAAAATCTGAATCAAGAAGTAGCTTTAGTGATCAATAGAAAGACTAGATATGTAATCGGAGCGAGTAGCCAAGCGAAAGAAAGGATCCTCAGGCGCGAATAAGCTCCTATTTCTCACCCCGCCTCTCTAAGCTGTTTTCGTTGGGCCCTAGCGAAAACAAAAGAGCCATAACTCTCTCGGGAGTGGCCGAGAATTGATGCTGTTGCCCTCTCAATTTCGCGCGATCTTTAGTAATCTCTGACCGGCGAGAGAGCGTGCGGAACGAAGAGAGTGCATGAGATAAATTTGAGCTCCGATATCATTCCAGCTAACGGGCTAGTGTGCCTACAGCTAAGATAACGCGAAGGATTCATGCGAATAGTTTCAGGGAGCATTTACTTTATCATACGGCTATCTTTCATAGACGATGTAAAAAAATGTCGGTTTGTTCCGAATGCAGTTCGAGCCAAAGTGATAAGATTTGAAGTCGCTCATATGTTTCACGTATGGATCAAGACAATCACGCATTGTACATTTCCAATGTTGCGCCTATCGCCCGCAGTAAAAAGATCTAGATCGATCTAGATCGCTCGCCCGCTCGCCCGCAGTAAATGTCGTGCGGAACGAAGAGAGTGCATGAGATAAATTCGAGCTCCGATATCATTCCAGCTAACGGGCTATTGTGCCTACAGCTAAGATAAAGCGAATGGATTCACTCGAAGCGTTAGCCAAATGATAGAAGAAGAACATTTGGTTTGTTCCTATTAGCAGTTGGTGCCAAAATTAAAAGACAAACCTATACATATTGAACAAAAAAAAGAAAATTACGAAAATTGATTTGGTCGCACGTATGTTTCACTTATTGATCAAGATACGAGCGCATTGTTCTTTTCCAATGTTGCGCCGATTGCCCGTAATAAAAATAAATCCAAAAATAAAGTGAAAGCGCTCAAATCGGAGAGATGAAAGCTAGCGAAGCGTAAGAGCGCGGCATTCCCTCAAGAGAGCGGAACGATTATTATGAATTTCGGGGCTCTCCTTTTTCGTCTGATTCTCTCCATTCTCCGTACTCTCTCGCCAGTCAGACAGTGCTAGAGAGCACGTGAAAGTGAGAGAGCAGTAATGTTGTTCCAAGGAGAAAAGCGTCGTCCCTAAGAGGAGGGGAATCATTCATGCAGACTTTAGTCTGAGAGCTAAAGGGAGAACGGAGTCGCTGTTGGAGACTATTACCGACATAATGTACAAGAATGATGCCCATTCAAGTTTATTGTAGGTCCTAATACAATAAGTAGTGCCGAATTTGTAAAGAACGAAGAGATTCATGCTGGCTTTAGTTCTCATTAACAATACTAATATTTCAATATGGTGAATATTAAAAATAAAACGTTCACTAATATCAAGTGTGACGAATTAAGTTACTCGCACTCTAGAAATTTGGTGACGGATATGTTTTACGATTGGTTTAAGAAGGGAACGCGCAGTTCACACTCGATCCGCACATGACGTGCCCACAATGAAAATATAAATCTATAAATCACTAGTGTTTACTACGAATGTAAGTATTGTTTTATAACTAGTAGAAGATGAGAAATGAGCTTGAGCTTCCCCTAGATACGAATTCATCCAAATCTTATTCGAGTCGAGTCTGTCTAGACGTCTACTTTCTCAACAAATTCTTCAAAACAACATTAACAACATCGTCTTTGAGTTTTGAAATAAAATCTGCGAAGAAAACTCTCTTGAGTGGTGGTGGTGGCGGCAATCAATGACCCCCAAGGGAGCGTAGTGAGGGCAGACTCTCTCTTCATTTCACACGCTCTCTCGCAATGTTTAACAGGCGAGAGAGCATGTCAAATGAGGAGAGCGGAGGGCTCAATGAGGGAAAACGAGCGCAAGAAAAGGAAGGAAGGATGGAGTAAGATATAAAAGTGGAGGGAGGAAGGGAGGGGGTTGGAAGGACCGAAAGGGCGTCTTAGGAAGGAAAAAGAGGGCAGAATTGGGAGGAGAATTCGAGAAGACGGGTCTGGAGTGGAGGGGATCTCTTTCTTCAGATAGGAGGACAGTTGAGTCAAAAGTGGAAGGTCCCAAGTTTGTCTAAGGCTCGTCAACAACCAAAATACTATCAGAACTAAATCATACAATTTCCTGAGAAATTGTCGATTTACCAATGAGTAATCTCGATCGAGTATGAAGTAAGTGATAGAAAGACTGCTATCGTGCGCAGAAAATGGGTGACCGGAACTTACGGGATGGTACAGACTAGAGTGCGGGTCACCGCCTCTTCGTTTCACACGTCGAAAAGACCCATATTGCGAAATCAAGAACCGAAGCATCCATAGAACAACATAGCAGAAGAACTAAACACGGATCTCTGAGACTCTTCTTTCGCTGAGCGAAATCGAGTCAGAGCCTAATCTCGTTCGAAAGAGTAGCGAATAAAATCTTATTTATGCCCGGTTACGTTTCAGGATGGCCTCAAATCTTGATTTTTAAAAAATCATTTGGTAGATAGATAAATGGTATTAACACGCTATAAACGCTATAATAAAAATCTCAATCCTAGCTGAATAATTAGAGCTTTGTCCCGGGCTAAAGTGATTATGCCCGGCAAAGAGGCGTCAATTCATTCAATTACTTGATTGAAAGGAGATAGATGCGAGAGGAATCTGTCAGTATTGGCCCAATATTTCTCAGCTCTCTCCATTCCACATACTCTCTCGTACTGTCTGACCGGCGAGAGAGTGTGTGAAATTGAGAGAGTGTTGGCAGAGTGAAATATGAGTAGGGTGCGAGAGTGATGGACAGCTTCGGACAATGGGCAGTGTTCGAGACGTCTCTTCATTTCACACACTCTCTCGCCGGTTAGAGACAAAGCGAGAGATCATGGAGAATTGAGAGAGACAGCTCAAACCAAGGAGAAACAGAGGGAAATCGAGCAGAACGCAAACTTGGAGCAGCGGAGACAATGGAATGAAACGCACCAGAGTTCGCCCTCAGGGAGGAGGGAAAGGCAGAGAAACAGTCTCTCCGATTTACTTCATCTCTTGCTTTGGCTGACTGGCTAAAGATCAGGATGAATGGAGAGACGGTTCAATATTGCATCTCTCTTCCCCTCATATAAGAAAAAAGTGAAGAACGATAGTTTGTTGTTCAGACGTAGATATTGCCCAGCCTGCCAGGAGAAAGAGAAATGAAGAGGGTTCATTGTTCGGACAGCCAGTGGGATATTGCGATGAAGAGAGATTGATCGCTGGTGACAGATACGTAATAAAGGAGGGGAGAGGTGAGAGGGTGAGAGAGGGGGATATGAGCAGTCGAGTGACCCTTTCCAAATCGCATTGGAATAATGAAAAATCGTGATTGTTAGGCAAATATATTTCAAAAAAGTGCCAGGCTGATCTTTTAAAATTCATTGGTCCCTGGTTAATGGTCAGCTCGTTGTTTATCGGGGGGTTCGCCAGTGTAAATGATGACACCTACGTGTTTTTCGGCCAGGAACTTCTCTCTCAGTCACGGGTCAACAGAGAGATTTCGGTGAAAGTCAAGAAAAAGATGGATGACGAAGGAAACAGTCGAGATACAAGGAAATAATGAATCAGCGTTGCGACAGCTAAATATGTTTTGAAAATCGTGCTACAACGCACGTCAATCGAACTTGCGGACTTTTTGAATCACGAGAAACATAGTGAACTACCCACAAAATCGTGTTGTTTCAGCGAGCCGAAACAAGAGGGAGATAACGGGGGCGATTTGGGGTAGCGGAGACGAGGAAACTACCTCATTTACACCAGTTTACGAGAGAGCGGATGGTGTAAGGGAGAGCAAATAGAAAGAGAGAGATATCTCCGTTGAACACGCAGGAAATCAAGGGCACTGGTTTCAACAATCTCCAGATCGGATTCAGAATTAGAGATCGAAATACGGGTAAACGTCACTTCGTTCCGCATCGTAGAGAAAAGAGTGCAAAATGAAGAGAAGGAGGCAAATTTCCCGAGTTCTAGTGCGGAATGCAGAGAATATTGCAGTAAATGATGACAATTATTTTGGAACTCTGCAATAGATGAAGGAAATTACGAGACACGCCGACGGTTAAGTATGGATTTGGTTAGAGACTCACTCGAAAATAGAGAGTAAACGACGACGAGAACAGAAAGGGAATTATTTACGCAGAGAAAAAACGACTCAGCGCTCTAGGTAGAATTGATTGGTCTGAACCAGCGAGTTAGAGAGATGGAAAGATAGGAGAGATGGAGCGAGAGTGAAAGGGAGGGAGAGGGAGGGAGAGGAAGAAAAGAGAGCGCCTTGAGGCTACGCAATGCAATGCAATGCGTTTGCCCAGCAGTCTTCTCCCCCTCGTCTCTCCCCTCCCCTCCCTCTCTCATCCGTCTCTCTTTCTCTGCCACTCTCCGGTCCAGCCGCGGTCTCTCGCCTCCTCAGCCTTCAGTCCCTCCCGCTTTTTCAATGCATACGCAGTCGGGCGGGCTGGGCTGGGCTGAGAGAGGGGCAAGAAGGGCTAGATAAGGATGGGAGGATTGGGGATAGATTAGAATCGGGATGCCTTGAAGGACTCGGGAATCGAAGCTCAGAAACGGTCCGTCATGTGTAATAATCTACTGGCAAACAAAGAAGGACTGTTGACGACTTGACGGTTATACTGCCTGTTTATACGCGGTGCGCCTTTAGCAAGATTTTGGGGATGAAGAGACAGTAATGAATTGTTTGGGGCTTCTAAAATTATTTCGGTGAGGATAAACGCGGCATTCCTATTGAGAGTTTAGGGATTTGGGGGACTTTGGAGTGGCTAAACTCTCTCCCGCCAGACCTTGAGCCTAATTCTCGAGATTGGTAGTAGGATGCAAGCAAGAAAGACAGAGCAAGAAGGGGTAGTGGGATCGAATTACGATCTTCCCCTTGCCCCTTAGAGTCTCGGCGTCTCTCCATTTCCCATGCTCTCTCGCCTTCTCTGACTGCTTAGAGACAATGAGAAATGAAGAGACCGCCTTGCTCCGTGTACTCTGCTGTGTGGTGTGGGAGGGTTACTCTAGTAGGAAGGAAGCAGGAGGAGAGTTGGCTGGGACAAAGGGCAAGCGCTGGTGGCCTGAAGCGAAATAATAATTATTTCAATAAAAATATAAACAAGCGAACGATTTGCGATCATTACGAATTATTCTGAATAGATGGGTCAATAAAGAGAAGAAATGGAAGAAAAAAAATTTCATCAATTTCAAGTGCGAGGAATGAATGGACTCTCATTTACTCGAGAATAGATACTCGCAATTTGAACTCTTGCAAGTCAGTGACGAATATGTTTCACGGTTCTGATAAGAAAGGGACGAGTACGTCAATCCGCATAGATCATGGCCCCAAAAAATATAAACAAATGAATGATGAGCGATCGTTACTATTTTATAGAATGAGCGGGGAGAAATTGGCTAGGACCATAATGAAATTATTAGTTTTCCTAGCGCACCCATATTTGTGTTTAAAAATTACGATAGACAACGCACGAGCACTCATTTCCATTCCCTTCCCCTCATTCCCCCTCTCATTCCTCCCTCATGCCGTCTCTCCGAGTGGTCACTGCTCTTCTCCTTCTCTTCGCTCTTCTCGCGCAGTGCGCTATCGAGAACAACTCGAAGAGGAAGACGTGAGTTGGGCGGGAGATCAAATATCAAATTGGGAGGTGCGGTTAGAGATCAAAGATCATTCTATTGAGATCAAGGACCAAGTGATAGGCTTAGCGATAGGTAAAAGGACCCTTGGCCAGATGTGTTTGTGGCTCAAATTTGCCTGACCCTTTCGCGAATATCAAAGATCAACTGGGCTTACAAGATATCAGGGAGGCGGTCAAAGATCAAAGATCAAAGATCAAAGATCAAATATGCATTTCAGCACGACGACAGCTCGTCCGAAGACGAAGCGCGTCAAGGACAAGATCGCGTCGACGAAGCGGACGCTGATGTCGTTCGTGGGCAAGAAGTGAGCTTACTAAATGATTGAAAAACAATCTCATGATAAAGGAAATGAAGTTGTTTTAACGAGATACTCAACGAAATTGCGCATTGAATGCAAAGATATAAACTGTTCTGTTACAGTTCCCACTGCGCTAAAAGTCTTTGAATTAGTCCACTACCGCAGAACTCCTCATCACACCGAATTTTTCATTGTAGTTTGTAGTTTGATCTTTGAACTCCCCACGTTCCATTTGATTCGCAACAAACCATTGGCCCCATTCAGACGCATGGTCTCCCGCTCAACCGCCCGCGACGCACCCCTCGACCGCATCATCTACGGCACAATGCTGCAGCTGCGCTGCCATGATGCTGCGGAGGTTATTTCTAATTTTGAATTCCCGCCAAATTATCACGTCAATGAGCAGTCTAGTGCAAATTTTTACTGGAAAAATTCAAATTTGAATTCGCGCCCAAATTCGAAAAATAATAAAGTCTAGTCGATTTTTGGACGCAGGTCGAGCCGGTGGAGTGGGCGCAGGACGGCGTGCCCATGCGGCCGACGTTCGCCAACTGGCGCATGGAGGTTACGGACAAGGGCGTGCTCGAGGTGGCCGATCTTTAATCTTTGTAGTTTGATCGTTGAACTTTGCTCGTACTCTGTTTGTAGATGGTCTGAAGTATGTGTTCGCAACAAATAGTTTCTCAACAAATAGCGAAGTGAGCAGGGCCGCTTCGTGACGTGCCAGTCTGTAGTTTGATCCTTTATTGATCCCGGTTTGATCTTTGATGTTTGATCATCCAGATCTGGCCGCTCATCTACAACGACACGGGCCGATGGGAGTGCTCGGTGGGCGGCGCGTATCGGGGGGCGCTCGAGGTGGAGGTGCTCAGCATCACGGTGGGTGGCCTTGATCGAGATTGATCTTTGATCTTTACAATCGCTTCTATTTCATAGTACTTCTTTGTGCTCTTCTCAGAACTGTGATGAATCTCTGATCTCTGAATTAATCTCTGAATTGTCTCTGAATTAATCTCTGAATTGTGCCTACTGTTCTTTGATCTCTAACCGGTTGATATCTTTGATCTCTACCCCCTCCAGGATGCGTACAAGATCGGCGTGATCGGCTACTTTACGACGTCGCTCTTCTTCCTGCCCGTTCTTGCGATCGGCATCGCGTAAGCATCGGAACGGCAAAATCGAAATTTGAAATCGCGCCACTATTTCCCGATTTTTCAGAGTCTAATTCAAATTTCGACAGGAAGCCTAATCGACTAGAAAGCATGTGAAATGGCATTTGTGGCATTTCGGAAAAAAACTTCAGTTGTCTGTCCGCGCGGCATCTCGACCCGCCGCCGCCCGCGTACGATCCGATCGCCGACCTGCTCACGAAGCAGGTGGACGGCGCGCAGTTTCGGGTGAGCGCATCGGTGCTAAAACTTGGAAGTTTCGAGACGGAATCGGGGAGACGAGGGGAAAGATAAAATCGAAATTAATTACAGGAGCGACTCGAGGACGAGCACGGCGACGCGGTAATGCGCGCGGGCAAAGTGAAGGGTGAGCGGAGATCAAAGATCAAAGACCAAAGATCAAATATTTCCAGAATCAAAGAGTCCTCGTGTGGCGCAACGCACGATCCGAGCGATGCTCAATGGCGGACCGTGATTCTCTGGATACCGTACCCCCTCCCCACTATTGCACCATTATCGATAACATTCATATGCACAATCGAATATTTTATTACAGTAGTACATTTATAATTGGTAAAACTCAACAATACAAACGAGCGCTAGGCGTACAAAGCAACTAAGCTACAAATTTGAAGACGGAGGGCCAGAACCGGAAAATAAATTAAGATTACAACCGGGAATTAGCGACGACGACTACGACGGGCGTCCTATCGATGGCACGACGTCCAGATGAGGTTGAAGACGCCATATAGCAGGGCACTACCGCATGTGCCCAACAGGCCCGCCATACAGCCCTGGAACGTATTTCATCACTCAATCATTTTGGAGAAGAGCACTGAATCATTACCAGTGATGAGGGATTTCAAGGATTTCTCAATAAAAATGCCAAAGAGCTTTTTCATCTGACTTCCTATTCCATTCACCTTGGACATAGATGAAAACTTTAACAATTAGTCGTTTTTTTCAACGATTTACCAAAATATTCCGGGGATTCGTCATCTAACTTTTTTAATGCATTCATTCTTCTCCTACCTTGTACATGGCTGCCACTCCTTCGTTCCTGACGACCTTCCGAGCGCAATCCAGCGTGTTCTTGTAGAGAATCTCCTGCAATTTCATGTTGTTCGGTAAATTTGAAGCTTCGGGAAACTACGGTATCCCGGATAAAAGAAAATATCATAAATACCGTACTCTAGCAGTTACCGTACCTTCCGTCCCGACTGCATCATCATGCGTCGTCGCACCGTGTCAAACGGATACGAGAGCACCACCGCGCCCAAGAATGCGAGCTGCAAAATATCGATGTGAAAGGTAATTGCACAACGGTTGTTTTTTATTCAGAAATGATTCCAGCAAAAATAGTTAACGTTTCCAACTACGGTAGTACGTACATAATTAATAATAATATAATATCGCTGCAAACAGCAACAGACTACCGGGTCTTACCAAAGTTAATTCAGGAAATGTCAACAGTAGTAACCCATTTACTGTACCTGAATTTTAGCCCAGACTGCCACACGCTTGGGGTCGCCGTTCGGCACCAACCAGTTGACCATGCCGAAGAGTGCGGCTCGGTGAATGAAGAAACCTTCAACGGTTTACAATTAGTTACGTTACAAAACAGTCAATTTCAAATGTTCCTGTAAAATATTTTATTCAGGAAATGTCAACAGTAGTAACCCATTTACTGTACCTGAATTTTAGCCCAGACTGCCACACGCTTGGGGTCGCCGTTCGGCACCAACCAGTTTACAATTAGTTACGTTACAAAACAGTCAATTTCAAATGTTCCTGTAAAATATTTTTAGCGCCGAAACAAAGACTAATAAAATCTAAAATCTATATTTATATAAATAGGCTTCCGCGAATCCTAGCGAAAACATAGTGGAACTTCTCTGTTTTTGGCCCGGGCTACGACCGCTCTGGATGTGATGGGGGTAGGGAATGAGAATGATAGGGAGGGAATGCTCTGCGAGAAAAGGCTGAGCCAAAAAACAGAGAAGTGTCAACATAGTTACCGTGGCTACCGTAGCCCCAACGTACCCGGCACGGCTGCTGTGAACCCTCTGTAGACGCCGATTGGACCGTCCGTCCTCACCGTCTTCACCAGGCAATCCACGATACCCTGCGAGAGTGGATACTAGAGTTCGAATTACGGGTCGCCGTCTCTTCATTTCACGTGCTCTCTCACCGGTCGAAGAGGCGAGAACGTGTGTAGAATGAAAAGACGACTACCCGTATTGCGAGCTCTAGTGGATACGGTAAAGGACAATCAATAGTCAATATTATAATCTAGTCCGGTGAAATTTGGTCGCGTGTCGGAAACAGGAAAGCATAAGCCGATGTTCGAAACATCAAACCTCTTGCATAAGAAATATCCGAAACGTTTATTGCTAGGATGTAAATAAATAATAGGAAGGAGAAGGGAGTGTCAGAGGTGTGCATATCACAGGTTACCGTACCTTGTACTCTCTGCCCTGTCCGATTCCAATGTCGACAGACAGCCGGGTGTGGGCGAAATCGAGCGGGTACGCAAAGCACAACGACGTGACGCCTGTAACGAATAACGTAATTGTTGTTGAGTGTCTTAAGAAAATGCCTACACTTGCGGAATGTAATCAATCGCAATTATGAAAAATGCATCAATGAATCAGGTGTTGAAATATAACTGCGAATACTGTATCCGTGGTAGATATTGATTGATACCGTAATCTAATATTACCGTACCTCCGGCCGCACCGCACGCGACGCTACCCGCGAAGAACCTCCAGTAGTCCTTCTCCTTATCAAGTCTGCGGTATAGGTCCATTACATTTAGATGCCACACAGTAACAAGGTAAGTCGACAAAGAAATTCGGAAACGCATATTTTGACATGATTCTATTATTATTATTTCCATTATCATTTCCTGTTATTAAATAAGAACAGTTTATTTACCGAACCGGGCTTTTTCGGAATGTCCGTTGTCAAAATTTCGTCGTCGACATGACTAATCACCACCGTAGCCACTAGTGCTGTAAATTTGAACGCACAGTTAGCACAAATATCGGACAAAAATGTTGTCAAAAATTGAACTAACTCAATTACCTCATTTTTCGAACTTCTTGTACGTTCGGACGTGTTGTTCGAAATACCGTACTCACCCCTCGACGAACAGCTTCCAATACGCGCCCGTGATGGACATCTCGACGGAGATTTTCGGGACCACGCGCAGGACGTTTGCCAGATTTCCTCTGGAACGATAGGAAATGATGAGAAACGATAAGAAATAAAATGATACTTATCATGCATTGCAATTTTAAAGGCAGAGCAATAATCAATGGTCAACAACCTCCAGAGGGCGGTGAGTCCGCCCTGCTCCTTGGGCACTCGCACGAGCACATCGAGTATTCCCTGTATAACAATATCCATGCTATTTCATATCACGCGTCTTCTGAGAGATTGCATGAATACGGCCCCCCTGAGGAACTGGCTGCAAAAGTTTGAGCTAGATCCATGAAATAATTATGGTAGATAACAATAGAGGAGAGAATTTTTTTAGTGTTGGCGATTTGTCCGAAAGCCGGCTTTTAGGTATTTTCCGGCCCCGGATCCGGTTAGGACCGGCATTTTCAGATCTCAGCTTAGGGTAAAGATAAAAATATGGCGAAATGCTCAAAAAATCCGGAAAAATATTCTGAAAAAGTTATAATTTTTGACTTTTGGCTATTTCAAAGTTTTCGATATGAAAAAAATGAAAAACCGTTAAAAAAAATCACAAAATGAATTCTCCTGGGACGGGGACCCCCCATTTACCACTTTTTGAACACGGATTCTGAAACTACATACTCATATTAGTCCTAGAAAAAATAGCACTTGTCTCGGGAGGGGTTAAAGTAGAACCTCCCAAGTCAAAATATCCGAAAAAGTGCAAAAAAGTGATTTATCGAAATATCAAAACAATAGTTTTGAGTGTTCTAGGACCTCAATTTTAGCTCAATATTTTTATTTTCTTACCAGAGAATGTTTTTAAACTCATTTGGCAAAGAATAGCCTCGTCTGAATATGTTTTCATAGTTCGGATATGTGTTTCTGGAGGTCAGCAAACCTCATTCTCGAGGTCTCGCGGCAGTACGCCAAAAGTATCTTCGACCAGGCTGAAAAGTTTTTGCTAAGTACTTTTTACAATGCTCGTTCAAACTGCACTTTCGGAATTTTGATATCGATTTTTATTTCCAAGTTACGTTAGATCAAAGATCAAATACTCGAACACAATGATTTTCATTGAAATGCGACTCACTAAAAAATTCATAACTCTGTTCAAAAGGATGATTTTATTTCGTTCTAAGTTGCCATGGACAGAGGAAAGCTCTATCAACATTTCGCAAACGAAAAACTCATTCCTGGTTAGTGCGCTCGTGCGGAGTGGTCGGAATTCTGAAAATATAATGCAACTATAGTAATACCGATTTTTCCAACAGTCCACCATGATTTTTTCACATTTCCAATATATGTCTAAGGAATCTCCAAAAATCAGAAAACTCCGACAGGGAAAAATGGGGGCGGCATTTTAATTCGCAGGCATTGGACGACATTCGCAAATAAAACTGTGCATCAGCGCAAGGGTGTGTTGTGAAGATACGTCATTCTAAGGTCGATTTTCGAATTCTACACGAAAAAGTGATCCTGAGTCAATTTTTAAATCACAGAACATTCGAATAATCTGTATTTCAGGTCTACATGAAAATGAAGAAAAATAGAGAGAAGAATGCCACTTTTTCTTCAAATTTTGACCATTAAAAGTATGACAATGAATTTAAATGTTTTTTTAAACTAAATTTTTTTTTAAATCATAAAATTAATTTCCAACAATTTTTTAAATCCTTCGAATTTCGCATTTTGGAACTAAAAGGAATAGATTATTCTTTTATTAGCGAATGTCGTCCAATGTCTGCGAATTAAAATGCCGCCCCCATTGTTTTCCCTGTCGGATTTTTCTGATTTTTGGAGATTCCTTAGACATATATTGGAAATGTGAAAAAATCATGGTGGATTGTTGGAAAAATCGGTATTGCTATAGTTGCATTATATTTTCTGAAATCCGACCACTCCGCACGAGCGCACTAACCAGGAATGAGTTTTTCGTTTGCGAAATGTTGATAGAGCTTTCCTCTGTCCATGGCAACTTAGAACGAAATAAAATCATCCTTTTGAACAGAGTTATGAATTTTTTAGCTTGGCGCGTTTCACTTAAAATCACAGTTTTCGAGTATTTGATCTTTGATCTACCGTAACTTGGAAATAAATATCGATATCAAAATTCCGAAAGTGCAGTTTGTAAGAGCATTGTAAAAAGTACTTACCAAAAACTTTTCAGCCTGGTCGAAGATACTTTTGGCGTACTGCCGCGAGACCTCGAGAATGAGGTTTGCTGACCTCCAGAAACACGTACACGAACAATGAAAAAATATTCAGACGAGGCAATTCTTTGCCAAATGAGTTTAAAAAACATTGTCTGGTAAGAAAATAAAAATATTGAGCTAAAAATGAGGTCCTAGAACGCTCAAAACTATTGTTTGATATTTCGATAAATCACTTTTTTGCACTTTTTCGGATATTTTGACTTGGGAGGTTCTACTTTAACCCCTCCCGAGACAAGTGCTATTTTTTCTAGGACTAATATGAGTATGTAGTTTCAGAATCCGTGTTCAAAAAGTGGTAAATGGGGGGGTCCCCGTCCCAGGAGAATTCATTTTGTGATTTTTTTAACGGTTTTTCATTTTTTTCATATCGAAAACTTTGAAATAGCCAAAAGTCAAAAATTATAACTTTTTCAGAATATTTTTCCGGATTTTTTGAGCATTTCGCCATATTTTTATCTTTACCCTAAGCTGAGATCTGAAAATGCCGGTCCTAACCGGATCCGGGGCCGGAAAATACCTAAAAGCCGGCTTTCGGACAAATCGCCAACACTAAAAAAATTCTCTCCTCTATTGTTATCTACCATAATTATTTCATGGATCTAGCTCAAACTTTTGCAGCCAGTTCCTCAGGGTCATGCAATCTCTCAGAAGACGCGTGATATAAATAACGGTTAAGCAAATTTGAAACAGAATAAGGCGTTCATCAGTAGACAAGTGAGGTAATAATGAGGAGCCTACACAGGGAAACTGATCTGTTTTTCGGGTTTTACTGAAAGCCTTACCTAACATTTAAAGCCATTTAACTGATTTGATATCAGGAGAAATTGTGTTCCAGGTTCAATTTGTACAAACACCGAAACAAAGATGCACCAGGAAAGAAGCACCTGCACCAAACACTCACCTTGTAACGCTCATTAATCGGGATAGTCACCGACGCGTCTTGCACCTGCAAAATCAAACTGAATACCATAATGACCAGTACCATATACCCTGATTTTACGCAATACCATGATTTTCAGCTAACTAATCGTGCCGAATACATTTATAGTAAAACAGGCAGTTTAGTTGCTGTAAAACAGTTGCTCTGCAAACTCAAACGCCACGAATTATGCCATGTCTGACCACTACACTCAACATAAACTAGCTTCACAATTTCTCGCTACCGTACCTGGAGCAGCATCTTGGCCCGCTTCATTGGCGCGGTGCCCGTTCGCGTGAATGCCGCTGAGAGGGCGCTGAACAGCGCGTAGTCGTAGAAACCCGGCGCCTGAATGGGATTGGGTTAGAGTTCTTCCATTGGAAAATGAATTTCAAATAATATTATTGAATTTCACTGCGGGGCGAATCCTTTGTTCGTCATATTGGAAATCCGGAAAATTTTCCAATAATAACTATAGTTTGGAAACTTTGGATACATTCTGAAATAGAGATAGGCTTGTACTTGTCAAAGTTACAGAATTTCGCTACGCTACATTTCTTTTCCCCAATTTTTCGTCCGAATCTGGGCTATCACTGATTCCCACCTTGTGCTGCCTCTTCTCGGGAGGCACACTCCGTCGTTCGCCCTTCGTCATCTCGTACACGCCCATCGCTCGTCTTTCGCTGTAAGGGCGTCGACGGGAGCGAGACGGGAGGGCTCACTGAACGATACGGGTATTTACACTAGTGCGATAAAGACAAGTGGGGTCGAAAAGAGATGGTGTGAGAGAAGCGAGACGAGAGGAGTCTCTGAATGATTTAGGGTCCGTCGAAATGGAGAAACAAAGCAACTAATCGTGAACAATAGCAAAAGAAACAATGGCATTGGCCCGAAACTGAAAGAATGGAAAGATTTTGAACAACACTGAAGACTCTACTACGCACTTTTTGACCTTGATCATTTTCATGTAAACGCCGTAGACTAGAGCGGACTAGTCGTAACGACGAACCGATCGAAAGAAAAACACAATAAAAAAAATCTGGATTAGAACATATGAAACAGTTTGACGATTCCTCATACCGTAATCAAATATGTGAGAGAAATGGATTGTGACCCTATGAATAGGCTATGATTTTCTATTTTCGTGCATGAATACTATTGGAATTGGCGTTTGATAACGTTACTACTAACTGACCGGCACGGTATTTTCGAAAGAATGCTTCTGAGCAACACTGGCAGCATGATTCGATAACAGCAATCAATCTCCCCTTCCCCTTCTCGTAGGCAGATATCATACAGTCGAATTCGTAATACTGTTCCAATTCAACACCAACAACCAACTGCCAGTAAGGCATTGCACCTTTTATTACACAACTCAAAATGACAGGCAAACGCTACGCGTGCATAAGCGGGCCGGGAAATCAATGATAGGGGAGCGGGGCCGGGGTTTAGGGTAAAGGGTGGCCGCAGCCGGGCGCCGTCGAATGTCGCGTCGCGTCCGGAGCCGCCTTATCCCTCTCCGACGCCTCCCTCGACGCCGAGAAGCTTCTGGACCTCGTCGTAGATGGCCAGCACCAGAGCGCCTCCCGTGCCACGGAACACGTTCGACAGCGCGCCCTGGAAGGACAAATGACGGTTACGAATTCCGGATACTAAAAGCCGGCCCTAACAATCACCGGTTACGGATTCACAGAAGCCGGCCCTCACAAGTAACATACCTTGAACATGGCGCTCATGCCTTCGTTCTTGATGATCTTGAGGGCGCAATCCAGCGTGTTCTTGTAGAGAATCTCCTGCAATTCCATAGATTGTCATTACAGTCAGCTACAGTATCCCTGATCCTGTACTATCGCAGTTACCGTACCTTGCGTCCCGACTGCATCATCATGCGTCGTCGCACAGTGTCCCACGGGTACGACAGCACACCAGAGCCGATTGTGACGACCTGAAAGGAGGATATTGCATAAGGGATTACGGTAACCAACGAATGTCGATAGATTTATTAGATTAAGATTAAATAGATTTGCATTTGCAAGATCGGAAGAGCAACACCATCCTACACCCTGGACGGCACTATCTACAGTATCCATCCTACCGTATTCCCCAGTTACCGTACCTGGGCGACTCCCCACGCGGCGAAGAAGTTGAGCTTCTTGCCGTCCGACGTGAGCACAGACTTGAGCGTGTCGAACATGCCGAAGTACGCCGCACGGTAGATGATGATGCCTGGAACAATAACATTAGGCACCATCAAAACAATAACAACAACAACAACAACACATCCATGCTACCGTAACCCCACCATACCTTGCACGGAGACGAAGAATCCTCGGTAGAGGCCGATGGGTCCGTCGGACTTGACCGTCTTGACGAGGCAATCGATCAGACCCTGCAAGCAATGCCGCAATCAGGCTCCGCCCATCAACCAATCAATACATACCGTAGTATCCTACCGTACCTTGTACTCTCTGGTCGCGCCCTTTCCTACATCAGCGCCGAGGCGAGTTCTCGCGTAGTCGAGAGGGTAGACGAAGCACAGAGACGTGGCTCCTGAAAAAATCGATATTACCGTAGTTCCAGGCCAGCTACCGTACCTGCAGCTCCTCCAGACGCGAGATTTCCCGCGAAGAACTTCCAGAACTGCTTCTTCTTGTCGACTCTGCAAATATTTTATTTTTAAAAAGTAATTTCGTGATAGTCTGTCTGCGTTCAGTCTGCGTGCTACAGTACTCACCCATCGAGGAAGATTTTCTTGTACGTATCCTTGAAAGCGAAGTTGAGCGCCTGCGTCGGGAAGTAGCGAATGACGTTGGCCAGATTTCCTCTGCAAAGATCAAAGATCAACTAAGAGATCAAAGATCAAACGTACCTCCAGAGGGCGGAGAATCCCTGCTCCTTGGGCACTCGGACGAGCACGTCCATGATTCCCTTGTAGCGCTTGTCAACAGCAATTGAGGCCGACGCATCTTGGACCTGCAATATCAATAGTCAACACCACACTCCACCATACCCCGCAAAAACATACCCCACTCTAACCTGTGAACCTACCGACCCATCCCTACAGTACTATACATAACACCCCTACAGCATCCCTTACTATCTTACCGTACCGTACCCCACTACCACATCCCACCGTACCCCAATACCAAGTCCCTACCGTACCCCAATACCAAGTCCCTACCGTACCCCAGTACCAAGTCCCTACCGTACCCCACTACCACATACCTACCGTACCCTCTCCCTCACTTCCACATCCCTACCGTAACCCACCCTTACAGTACCTGGAGCAGCAGCTTGACTCGCTCGATCGGGGCGACGGCAGTCTTCGAGATTGCAGCGGCCGTGCCGCCAGTGGCCAGATCCAGCAGGAACTTCTTCGTGTTGAAACCCTGAACGAGAGAAATCGATTAGGTACCGTAGTCAGATAAAAGCAAGAGGCCGGGTAGGATCCAGGTACCATAACCCGTATAACCCGGGTATCGAGCAATAGGTACCGTAGTCAGGGGCACAAACCATGACGAGTTGGGTCGGATACCGTAACATGGGTTTAATGGGTACTACCGTAGTCAGGATCCCAAGGATCCCCAGGGATCCCAGGGGGGTATCAGGGGGTATCCATACCTTGGCCTCCTTCTTCTTATCGCCTCCGCCTCCCGCTGCTTTATCCGCTCCCATGGTGTCGATGCGAACGTGTCGAAATGAGGGGAGGACGAGGGGACGACCGCTTTTATACCCTGCAGAAGGGACGAATGGATGGTAATGCGGTGGATGTAAATGGGGCCGAGAGAGTGAGTGGATTAGAGAGAGACAAGGAATGGTCACGTGAACGCATTGTGAGACAGGGTAATTGGATCAGATAAATTAGGGAAATCGACATTTCGAAAAGCTAAAAATCAATATCTGAGCGTTGTTACCGTAATTCGTAGCCGTACACTTGATGATAAGCTAATCGAAAGTATGCAAATCAGCCAAAAATCTAGGATTAACAGGCGCACGACGTGACACGTGATCACTCCTTCACGTGGGATGAATTTGCATGTGATAGTGGACCTATGCATATCACATTTTTGGGCTGAGGGAAACCTCGGAGCAAAAAAAGCATACCACAGAGTAAAACGCGAGTAAAATTGGAAACCGCGAATTGGTCACACTGAAGAGCACGGGATCGTATATCGGACAATACCTCCGATTTTCACCCCGAATTTGAAGCCTATAAGTCTAAATTCAAAACCAGCAATTCTCAACAGGTTTCTTGCTGAACCCTCGATGTTGTGTAATAATCCGAGGATGGTGCTCATTAGTGATCGAGATACAAGCAAGAAACAACAACTAACTCTATTTCCAGTCACGAAAACTATTTCCAGTCAGTTTCTCTATTTCCAGTCACGAAAGCAAAAACTCTGTCGAACGTAAGTTAGACAACTTATTAAACAAGAACCTTTTCAAAAACAGGAAGTTATAATTTTAAATATCCAACCCTCTCATAAGCCGGCTTTAATACTGCAGCGATCTCGTCTTTTTTCACATTTTAACACTGATTCGCAGTTTTATGGCATACCTATGTGACTTTTCGAAGTGAAAAAACATACACATTTGCATTTCCCTATGAGTAGAAATAATAGAACACAAACCCCATCGTAGTTCGGTTCGAATACGGCGGCGAATGCGTCGACTGCAACGGAGATCGACCGGTCGAGGGGGTCGCCGGAGCTACGAGCCAAGTCCCCACTCTAAAATAGAATCATTTTTCCTTTTTTCTCGATCATTTCGTCTCATTAGTCATAATTCAATGGTGTTCAATGGTGTCAATGGTTCACACTTCTTGAAAATAAGTAACCGACCTTTCTGCGCAATTCGTCGATCGTCCCAAGCGAAACGACAGGTGGCTGCACCATTCCTGAACTACAATTTGTTTTGAACGATCAAGCGGTACGCGCGAAACGTGACAATACACGGTGTATATGAATATAACAGTTAAGTTAGGCTAATCTAGCGTGGTGTGGTCATGTAAATTAGTGCACTTTCAAGATAACAGCTAGAAAAGAAGAAAACGATTGATACAGAAAAGGGACAACAATTTATAAAGTTGGGATATATCCTCAAATGTATCGCAAGTGAGTGCGCAATGCAAAATGATGAGGAAAACGAGAAAACAGGCGCTTGTAAGGCTTGAAAGATGAACGTTCGAACGAAAAGATACAAAAAGTTTGAGCGTAAAATTCTACAGTAATTTTTGAAATTAGAGTTGGAGCATATGTTCTAGTGTTCATGACTAGCGTTACAGCGTGATCAAGAGTTCAAACGACCAAACGAACTCTTTGATCTACCCTCTCTATGCGGATATTGATCGTCTGGGGGAGAGCGGGAGCAGCTAGTCCCTTCCCCGGAACCTTCCAGTCTTGCCAGTCTGTTTCCCCGCGCGCTCGTGGCATGTGCTGCCGCACCCTTTCTTCTGCTGTTATTTTCGCGCCCTATTTAGGCACCGCAGAGTAAAAATTCAAACTCTTTCTAAAATTCCTGTTTTGCTACTGTGGGGTGATAGACGATGCCGAATCATGATAGCACTTTCAGAATTTTAAAATATTTTAATTTAAGCTAGTTTTTAGGTGTATTGCCAAGCCCCGCCCCCTGTGGTGTAGCGACCGAGAGTGTGCAGTTCGCTGAGTCAATATATTTCGACGGGTCAATTACTGAAATTTTCAAACACTTTTATTTTTAATTTCTGAAGTTTAATCAGATAGCGCCGCATGGATTGTTCAATAATTGATGAATAGAATGGCTGTTTTTCACTTCGGGCGGTACTTAGGATCGTAACAACATTCTACAGTAATCTTTACCGTATCTCAGAAGTGTTAACACGAACACTGATCCTCGGTTCTAGCTTATAATGCAACCTCTACAGAAGCAGATTCCAAATA
>LS488429.1:0-11688 GCA_900490705.1 Pristionchus arcanus | reverse complement strand
TCGAGGCTAGAGCGAGTTTTCCGGATCAATTCGAGGCTAGAGCGAGTTTTCCGGATCAATTCGAGGCTAGAGCGAGTTTTCCGGATCAATTCGAGACCCCTTTAAAGTTTCCCGATCATTTGAATTTATTTTTACCACACCATTTCACACCGACACAGCGCACTTCTGCGAGCGCGGAATGGAATGAACATACGTCTTTTCATTTTCAATTGTGTTTCATCATAGTGAAAATGTGCCAAGCAATGTTAGTTCACCATCATGAGGTGCGCGCCATCTAGCATGATCTGTGGCGCGTTCTCGATAGTCACATTCAATGGGCTCGTTCAATGGGCCCGTCACATTCAATGGATCAGCTGCTCGACCGACCCAGCGTCCATTCCTGAACGAATGTTTATTTATTTATTTTTTTAGCATATTTTTCGCATCTTGATATCTCTTCCCGACACAATTAGAATTCTCAAAATCGAAATCCCTAATCTCTAGTTACCCCCCCAACCTGTTTCTGCATCATTATGAATTTGCTATTCAGTAGCTGTCACATCCTTTGGGGTGCATCAAATACAAGTAAATATTCAAAGCGTGTGGAAAAGCAAAAATCGAAGGTAGGATCGCGCAACGGTGAGGTCGACGGTGGATGCGCCTTCGAACCATCGATCGAAGAGGGCGGCGCAGTACGGCATCCGCGCAGCCAGAATCACCTGCAATCGTCACGTGCATCAGTCATGAGGTATCTACACTATCGTTTGTGATCTGTTCCGCACAGCGTTTCAGCCCTGTGGAGAGAGCGGACAGAGAAAATTGGCAGCTCGCCAATATTGCGCAGCAAAATAGGTAGTTACTGAAGTTTTGAGCGCGGGGAGGCTCTCTCCTCCCGCCCATTCATGCGTCGCGTTTTCTCTGACTGTCTGCACTCTCTCGCGCGCGCATTGTCTCTCTTTTTCTCTAGCCGTCTCGCTATTTTTCGCTCTCGAAACGCTGTGTTCCGTCCGGTTTGTGTTTGTATTTTGTCCCCGCAATAAGCACCATGAGCTCATTCGCTCGCGAGTTTACGCCAAGAAGGAAGTTTCGGTTCGTTGTCAGTGCTGGTTGTGCATCTACAGTAGGACAGACGAAGCATACGCAGCATTAGTAAAACAATAGAACCGCCTCTTCGAGGTAAAGTATGCACTCCTAAATTGTGTCGTATTCCCGCTCACTTTGTGCACTTTGAACTCGCTTGATTCCGTTCGCACGACGACATCACAATCGCGTCCCTCGGTGCGCAATTGTTCGTAGTGAGCGAGTGCCTGCAGAGATCAAAGATCAATCTAATTTTAACCCGAACGGGTACCCACCGGAGGGAGCGGATGACAGATCGTTTCAGCACTTGGAAACTCGGGAATGTCGAGGGAAATCGTAGTGCCTGAACTCTTTCCATTAGTTCCCTTTGAATGGTATTTTGCCAAAAAAATCAGTCTGCGATCCCGAGCCGGATCCGGAAAATAGAAAGCCCGAACCGCAGATTTGCACTGATCGACGAGGTTGCGCGTTGTCGGACGCCTTTGAAAGGAATATTACGGCTAGAGTTTTGAATGAAACCGTCTGATTCATCGATGCCCTACTGTAGTGCATTGACTACTGTAGAGGATAGTAGTGATGAGGGTGAGAAGGAGGAGAAGACCCACCGCAGGCCGCGCACGGGAGACAACGGAGCCCATTCCAAGGGTAGAAAGGAGGGTGGTCGACCACTCGGGACGGGCTAATCAGACGATAATATCGAGAAAATTACGGTTTCAAACTTCTAAAAAATATGCAATATCAATAGTTGAAAAGGAACGTAAACTCTATACTGCCGTTGTTTGCGCCCAATTTCTGACTACAAGGGGAAAATTTGCATGGCAATTTTTTAGCATGCGTATTGTTCACTTATCTCTAGTAATTCGCACTGAATAAACTGAATAAACTGAATATTAAAAAAAACAGTAAATAGTGACCACCGTGCACTACCGACTGAGCTGACCGGGTCATGTCTCAGACCGTCGAAATGTAGATAAGACCTCTCAACTTTGAGTCTTAATAATAGTAATAGTGCCAATGACTCCCCATTATTTTTAGTCGCCCCTCCCCTCCAGTCATCCCTTCATCATTAGCACTCTCGGCCATCACTTGCTCTCATCCTTTGGCTCAATCGAAAAAGATGCCATTGTCAATGGAAGTGACCACTCGGCAAGTCAGCGACAACTAGTCTTGATATTTTAGTGTGGTAGAGAGTAGATCAAGCAAACTTCCGCATGAAAACGATATAGTGGCGAAGAAGCTTTAATTTTGGACACTCAGCGGAATGAGAAATTTGCTTGTCCATTTTTCTTGGATTGAATTATTAATGATCCTTGATCCGAATGAAATGAAATGAGTTTCAGACACCATACAAAGAGAGAATTTTTCTGTGAAACTCGATTCTTTGATTACTCCTTTTCAAAAATTGCATGAATAAAGAACGTTCAATTCCAACGTTCAATTCCGAGTCATATCTGCCCCTATCCTGTCATCCTTTGATCCTGACCTCCACCATGTCTGGACCCCATTCTGCCCCTTCCTCCTCTAATCCCATTTAGTTCCGGTGCCATGCCTTGCCTAGGATGGTATAGATCCTACGTATAAAGAGCGGCGTCTCTCCATTCCGCATGCTCTCTCGTCTACTCTCACCTTCCAGATTGTTCAAAGGTAGGCAAACTTATGACGCGTCACCATTCCACTGGGACTGTCTGACTCTCTGGCTTTCGCGTGCTCTCTCGCTTTCTCTGACCGTCAATGGCCCTGTATGGGTCATAAGGAAGCGATTGGAGGATATCCCCCTACTTGTTACTGGAAAAAGAGGCGCAAAAAAGTGCAAACATACCGCCCGGCCCTATGATGGATCACCCGTCCTTCCCTATTTGCACGGCATGGCGGCTCAAGGACAGGAAAAAGTGTGGGCACAGATCCTTCCTCATCTTTCGCGCGTGTATGGCATGTTTCCATTCCCAGTATTTTCTCATACCGAATTCATTCGCGCTTATTCTTAACGGTAACAATAGACTCAGGTGCGAAAAGCATGCGCATAGACTTCCTCATTTTTTGGAATGGCTCACGCATTGCATGTTTCCGTGCCTTTCACACAACCTTATTCCCCAATATCTCAATATCTGCTTCGCTGTATTCGAGCATTTGATTCCTGATGGAACCCGTGAAATGTTTCGAAATTAGGGGCATAATTATAGGAGAAAGTGGGCACATATCCTTCCTCATCTCTCAATCAGGCATGGGATGTTTCAATGGTCTCTTTGCCGAATTAGTCCATTCTGTATCCAAAAACGCACTGATTCTTGGCAGTAATTGTTGGGGGAAAATGTCCCCTTTATTCAGCACCGATCTTGATCACTTCTTACAGTTCGTATTTTATTTTTGAGTCAAAAGCTAAGAAATTCTGCATGGTTGATGGCATCGTATTGCTCGTAGGTTACCAGTGCAAAAGACATAGCCCCTGAGATTCAAATGGTTTCCTTCCCCTTGCAAGTTACCACTGAAATCCCAAATATCCTCTCACCTTGCCATTATTGAGAGAACTCATTCATTTTTTTTTTAGAAATTACCAGATACCCAGGATGCCTAAAAAGCTTCACTCAGCATATCGAATACCATAATTCGTTTCAATGCTGCACTGATCTTGCATTTCTTGCCAATCTCTCCTCTTGCGCGATCCCATCATTTCACGTGCCATTACGCCATACTTTGCATCACATTTCTTTCCCTTTTCGACCCGGATTTCCTTATCCGCCGCGAGTGCGCACATGAAAACTTGCCCCTCTACTAGATATTATATCTATTACCCGAATAACCTCATAAGCCGACATTCATGTTACGTGATCCAAAAGGGGTATGATTGGGTGCTGATTTCACATGTTTTTCTTGTTCTAAAAATATAATTTCTGCAAAAAAGTAACCAGCCCGATGCGGGGCTCGAACCCGCGACAGCCAGATTAAGAGTCTGGTGCTCTACCGACTGAGCTAACCGGGCCACGCGCTCGCTTGTCTTCAGACGGCCGATAACACCAGTCAGCAAGCGCATTATCGCATCACCACTAAACGTATCATCCGAGCGCCTTTGTGTTTTGCATAGTAGTACTACAGCCACTACTGTCCACTACTGTTTCTTCTTCTTTCCACATACTGTCTAGTTTACGCCCCCTACTCATTGTCCTCACTCTTCTTCCTACTCCTACAAGCTTCTTTAGCCGATCAGAGAAAGCGAGAGATCAGGGGAAACGGAGAGAGTTAGACAATTGTCTCTCCCTTGCACCCCTCTCCCCGCCCCTCCCTCGGATATAATTCTTGCCGCCTCATAAACCGCCGATTATTGCTTGGAGTGTCACATATCTCTCAGTCAGCAGCCAGCTCGGTGGCTCAGTGAGAAATGACCTGTGTGTTCGGTTTACTTCCGTGTCTGTGCTAGGGCGATTTCGGTGCATTTTGTCGGTTTATAAATCAATCACTCCCTTCCCATTCGTATTTTTCCCCACTTTTAATTAAAAGTATTTGTATTCTACGCTTGCTCATTTCCAGAAATGACTCGGTTGCATCCCATCTCTCGGATAGTATTGCTTCTCTCGACGGCGACCATTGCCTCGGCATGTCTTGGAGGTGAGAGAATATTCCTCTTTCAGTGGATTGGCCTCGAGAACGGAATTTTGTTGCCTACAATTGGAATGAGTTTCAATCAATCTACGAAAAGGCCAATGTCAGCGATTTTCTAATTTTAGTTTTCTCTCTCCCAAAGCTCCTTTTTTTGTAGTATCCTAAAAAAAACGGCTAAAAAGGCTGCCTTCGGGTGAGTTTCATTGATTGACTCCCCAGAGAGACCTGATGAAATTGTAATCGTATTGTTTTAGGCGAAGCGCCGTGCTACTCCAACTGCGGCTCGTACCACGGAGGAGGCGGAAGCTACCACGAGGACCACCACAACAGCTACGAACCCGCACCGCATGTAAGGGAGATGGAACTAATTTTAGGACACCACACTAAGAAGTGCTTGCTTCTCTTTACACTTTTTCTCTCTGGCATGAGAATGATCAGAGGAGATAGTGCTTCGAGCGCATTTCGAGCTCTACGGCGAGGGAGTGTGTAATATGGTGAGAGTGGAATGACCTGAATTTAATTTCAGGATGATGATCACTACGCGTTCGCCTCTTACAAGAAGCTCGGCAAGGTGAGCTAGAGGGCTGTCGAGTAGGGCAGTCACAATCAGGGTGAAAAAAACAGTCTCTCCATTCCGCATGGTCTCTCGCATCTGTGACCGGTGAGAGAGTGTGTGATATGAAGAAACGGCGGCACATATTTTGAGCTCTAATGGGATAGACAGATTGATCGTTTCGCAATACTCTCTTGTTTCTCTGGAAGACGAGAGGCAGCCCAAAATGAAGAGAAGGAAGGATTGATGGCTACTGGTTACGCTCTCAATCCACCAAACGATGCGATGACTTGAAGAATAACAATCGATATTCGATTAGTTGATTACACTATCCCTGATTACAGTACCCCCTGCAGACCGCTCCGGCCCCTCCACCGCCTCTCCCTCCAACCGAAGTGATGGGACTACTGCCGCACGTGAAGAGCCTGCAGCAGCAGCAGCATCCGTTCCCGACGCTTGGAGAGGTAATTTAATAGTGTTTCTCATCCTACTAGGTGGGTAATAGGGATGGCAAACGAAGAATGAGTTTTGTCTCTTCATTCTCACTCACAAAGGCGCGCGACGCGGTGTCATTCTGCACGCAGAGACGAGCGATGCGGCCACTCTGCACGCAGAGTGAGCCTACTCTGCGTGCAGAGGAGGGTTAGAAATAAGTGTTTTCGACCGTTTCTTTTCCAAGAAATTATTGATTTTTGATTTATTCTTATTACCGAGCAGTATAGCACGCGCTGATAATGATTCTCAATGACTATATTTGTTTTGTCAATCGAAATTTTAGACTTACAAAATATCCCACTGCGCTTGGTATTTGTATTCAAAGTGGCTACAGATGCTAATTATCTATTTCCGATACTTGACTTTCATATGCTTCTACGATATTTCAATATACGAAGTCAAAAAGACTCCACAAATCGAGCATACTCATCTATCCTCTAGTCTTTCAAAGCGGGGTAAACCACTCTCCGCTAAATAATCAACATAGGTCTGGTTTCATACCCATATCGTAACAGTTACATTCTTGAAACAGTATCTTAGTCTAGCAGATGCCGCTTGTCATCGCCGGCAACCTCGAGTCCCCGGGCACATTCTCGTCTTCTTGCATCCACCGGTTTTTATCTACTCACTAGGAAGCCGTTATTCCACCCACTGTGAAACTATCATTAAAAGTGGAAAACCCAGAAGTAAACCATAATCTCACCACCTAGGAGACGATCATACATTCAGTGGCAGCGAGAATTCAGCCTTTGTTATGCTCATTGGATCGGATGAAATAAAAATACAACTAGATACATACTTAAATTTGGAATGGTCAATTCATGCAAATGCCAAAATTTGAATGAAACCTAACGATTAGTTTTTGAGTTATCTCAACTTTCTCTAAATCTACCCCTCTCTGCACGCAGAGTAACTCATTCTGCGTGCAGGGCTAGATCGACCGGGTCATTCTTCATGAAGAGAGAATGAGAGGGAGGGGAAAATCGTCTCTTCCTTTATCGTTTTTCTCTTCATTTGCCATCCCTAGTGGGTAATACACAAAATGTGAAGGTTCAGCATAAATAGATACATATTTTCAATTTTTTATTCATTTAGACAGTGATAATCGGTTAAATTTCGCAATACGTTCAATAAGAGACGACGAAGGGGATGGTTGATAGAATCTCGTGATCTGTGTGTACAAAAAGGCCAAATAACTATAACAAATACGAAAATAATGCGTAGAATAAAAAGGCAAGCTTACAATGATCCTTGGCAATAGCAACTACTTTTTGGCTGTAAAATATGTCTATAAATCTCTCAATTTCGTGTGAGAGCAGATCGGATAAGTGTCACAATAAGTTCAATTATCTAAGACGAATTGAAGGTCTGATTGCATCCAATCCCTATTGGAAAAAAGATAATAATACAAATGACACAGTATAACTACAATAATCAAATCACCTGCCGTATCCCAAATTACAGTACCCCTCGCCTACCCGCTCGCCCAATCCCACCCACTCGTTCTCTTCGGACAATCGATCCTCAGGAATCATCCGAGACGAGGTAGGACTGATGTCTTACTGTAACCCTAGCTATCAATCAAAAATTGCAGCCCGTTCCCCAATCCGCCCGCAACGCCACCGATGAGGATACGGTAAGTTACGGTAGCCTGATACGATACGGGATTATCGATTATTACAGTATGGTGAGCGAGTCGGCAGACGAATTTCTGGGTCGAACGAGGAGAAGCCAACGCTGCCCCCGCCTTACATCACGTACTACAATCAGGTGAGATCGACCGATGAGGCTCGCGTTTTGAACACTAAAGATTGAACTAAATCACTAAAATATCACGTACGGCTCTTCTGGGATTCTGATGCTGTCTTACATGATGGCTGATGTGCAATCCTTATGCCGCCACCTGATATAGATACACTGATAATTCTCAAGATGAGATGCAACTCTAATGAGAAAGTGATCGCATTGCCTTGAGCTGCCGCGAGCCATTGAGAACCGGTTCCACAGCACTGTACCAGCTAAGATCCCATCCAAATCTCATCACACCATCCGCGTTCGTGGTGTAATGGTCAGCATGGATGCCTTCCAAGCATTCGACGGGGGTTCGATTCCCCCCGAACGCAGAATCGTTTTGTTGTTTTAGTTTCTGAATATTGAAATATAATTCGGCAAAAAGTGACAAGCCCGATGCGGGGCTCGAACCCGCGACAGCCAGATTAAGAGTCTGGTGCTCTACCGACTGAGCTAACCGGGCCACGTCGTCTTCTTTCTTAGATTGGCTGATGACAAAACACACTTCAGAGTAATTAGTGGGCATACTGCTTTGATCTGGTTGTACCGTTTCTTACGACTACCTTAATCCGGACCTACCGTACTCTTTCCAGCAATGCTCCGGTGAGATTCTCGGATCTTCTCGAGGAGAAACAGTTGCTTCAGCGTCAGAGAAGTGCGCACGACTGAACTGCCAGGTATGCACAAATGAAATCGATTGTTACTGCAGTAAGAGAAATTCTTCATTAGGTAACTCTGCTGAAGCGTACATAATTTGTTTAGAAGTTCAGTAAATCGTGAATAACAGACGTGTTTTAGTATTACATGCGACGAGCTAAAATATGGCGTGTATTTTCAAGAATAATTCATTATATTTCAGGCAGCCAACGCGCGCGCCACAGGCGACGGCAAGTACGACATCGTCTTCCTTCGAACGGTGCATGTCCGATCGAATAAAAAGGGCATCTACTGCGTGTCGAGTACGTAGTTTCAAGCTGTCATAACAGAGCAAATAGCGAACTATTAACCATACAAAAGTTACTGCGTGTCGAGTGTGGTATTTGTTCAATGCCGTAATCGTAGGATACTGAATATTGTTACAGATACTGTAGTCATGCTGAACAATTAAAAATTCGATGTTCCAGGCGTGAAAATCCCGCTGAAAGCAGCAAACTCTCGCGCAGTTCGCACCAAATCGACCACCGACCATCCCGCCTTTTCCTCGTTCAAAGTGGCCAAAGATGTGGAGCAGCTTGAGGTATGTTTCCTTGCTTGATCGACAGTTTGCAAGACCCGACGAAGTGAGATCAATGAGGTGAGAAAAGGAATGATTGGAATGACACGCATTCCAAATATGAAGAAAATTGTATTTGCCAATCATTATCTGTTGCGCTCGTAGGTCAAATAACAACTAAATCAATATTGCGTTGTGGTATTAGACCGTGAACATTAAAAAGTCCAATTCTTCATTCCAGGATGAAACCCTGAACGACGCAATCGACAAATTCAACGGGCGAATGAGAGACGAAGCACAGACCACAACTGGTCAGTGTCCTATTGTTTCTATTCAGTAGGAGCAACGATTTCACTGTAGAAACCGGCTCACTGTAGAACACTGTCTCTCCAGATTACAATTTCACTTTCAGTCCATCCCTACGTCGAGTCCTTCTTCGACGGCAACAACGACAAGGATGCTGATGCAAAGAAGAAAGGTGGGAATATCGATTGATTGGCTAAGAATGACGAAATTCAGCCTCTCCGTCAAAAGTCGACTACGATGACGCGGAAAGCAGTGATAAAGCCTCGCCCACTCTGCCTCCATCGTACTATTACAAGCCCGGATTGAGAACGAGCAGTAATAAGGAGGTGGCAGGTGCCTCGGAACCTTCGGTGCCAGAGGGTAGGGGAACGAGTACCAGGCAAGGAATGGGCCGAGATGGAACCTCTCCGTCAAAAGTCGACTACGATGACGCGGAAAGCAGTGATAAAGCCTCGCCCACTCTGCCTCCATCGTACTATTACAAGCCCGGATTGAGATTGATCTGAGGTTACGGTAGCCTACCGTATCCTGCTTAGTGTATTTCCCTGAATTCTTGCCTGATCAGCCCATTTTATTGGATCTGATCGCTCATTGTTGAAATAATTTATTCGCTGTCAATCTCACACTTCCCGGTGCAATAGTCGGTGCTGAATATTTATTTTTGGATATTGAAATGAGAATAAATTATATTTTCTCCATTCCACTCGCTGCTACAAGAATTTATCTCTGCAGTTGCTCAGTTTTGTAATCAGTTTATCAAAACGAAGTGAAATATGAGATCAGAATGTCGGCTCACAATTGAAAACCCGGAGTATAACGGGCTAGATCGATGCATTATTAATCAAAGAACGAATAATTATTAGAAACGGAGAATAAATTTCGAACAATGTACAACCAAATTTGTCTCAATTTGAGATCATGAAACCGGATATAATATTAATCATTGTGAAAATAAAGCTGATCAATTGAAGGTATAAATTCGTCTATTATATAGCAAGACGAGATGATTCAGACAATGACATAATTCGATAGGCTCAAAAATAAATGCCCTCTAATGACAACAAGCGGCGAAATGCGAAAAAAATGTCCTCAAAAACAACAATACAATTAATCCCGTAAACGCTCAATAATGAATAAATAAAGCAAACGATCCTGAAAGTGTGCCTATCTAGAGGTGGAATAAACAAATAAATAGTGAGTGAAATATTCGGTAAAACAAGGCGATAAATAACATTTAATCGTCCAAATTGAACTTTAGTGCTCCTCTCCTTCTCACTTCCAGTGAAAGTCTACTCATGAACACTGGCATAACGAAGAAGTTTTCGTCGGTATCGAATACGAGGTCGTGGGGCTGAAAATTAACCATTACATTTAGCACAATTTCCAGCAGATTTCAATGATAATTTGCGAATTCGTCGCTAGTTAATGACGGAAAACGGAAAGACGAACCTCACAAACGAGCGGGGATCGATTCTCCCTCATCCTCCTCTCATCCGCTGCAGAGAGCGACATTCGATATCGCAGTTTAGCCAAGCGCAATCGAGTTGTCTGAAAACGTTGCGATAAGTTTCACGTAGTATTTGAAAGATGATCGATGTTGTTAGGCATGATTAAGTTCTTCTTTCGCATTTTCAGCTAAAAAATACCTCAATTTGCTGCTCGTGCAATTCGAATTCTTCATAATCAGTGCGCTTTCCCTCCAGTAGTTCCTCTGCGGTCGGCCGCTTGTGATGATCTCGGTCGATCATTCTCAGAATCTTCCGGGCGAGGTCGCCGGTGAGGCCTGAATGATGATGATAAACCTCTCCTCATTTTACATACTCTTTAGAATGCCTGAGAGCACTCGAAATGAGAGTGATCATATAATTGGTGAAATATATGTTTCACAAAGTGCACAAGTTCTGGGCAATCTTTAAATCCGTAATGTGAATGTGACGAGGAAATGATCACTGAAAAACCTCACCATTGCTGACTCTTCCTGGAAGACGTTGCTCGTGCTTGAGAATGGCCCATTCATAGGCGGCGAGGGGGAAAGAGGAAGGAACGGAGATCTGAATCAGCACAATTTGAAGCGTCGGCTACCCGGACACACATCATCGTATATCGAAGAACAAAATCAGCTGTTACTAGAGAGATAGTATTTCTAACATTGAGGCGGAATACACGATTCGATAACATCATTAGTGTTGGTCCTATAACACAGAACAATTCAATTTTTAACCGACCGAAATGTCCACCTTCAATGTCATCCAAACCCCTATGAAACCTCTAGAATACTCAGAATTCTTGAGAAGTATGGAAAATTCTTTATTATCTTACCTCCGATAGCGTCAATCCAAGCGAGTAGACATCCGCCTTCAGTGTGTATTGTTCCTCCAGTACCTCGGGAGCAAGATACCGTCGATCGCCCGAACAACCACCGTGTTGTTCGATCTGTAGAGAAAATGCATACAAATTTGATTTACTCTCTCCACTATGCTCAATCGATAATGAATCAGAGATTCATTTCTAGAATCATTTCATTTACCATCCCGCTCCATCGCAAATCAAAAGAAACTCATTCCTACTTATTCTTCTGCGGGGAATGGATTGTGTTTCGCGCATAATTGATAGTCATATCTCATTTAGTCTTTTTAGTGTCAGTGAGATCAGTGGAAGCAAATAAAAAGAAAAAAAA
>LS488428.1:0-14017 GCA_900490705.1 Pristionchus arcanus | reverse complement strand
TTCTGTGGTTATTTGATCGATCATCACTATAGATCACGGTCAGATTCTATTTCGAGATTGGTCTGAAGAAACTCTTCTCGCTATCGTCAATTGTGCACTGGGATCCATCAGTGGAGTCGATATGAAGGTACCGTATCTACAATACCGTAATCTCTCTTTTCCTTCCTTCCAACTCACTTCTCGATAACTCTTCTCCATCCACAAATCCTTCACGAGTAACTGCTCTCTCTGCTTGTCCAACTTGCTACGACGTACACCGAAAATGCGTGCCGGACCTGTGAAGTTGCGGCAAAGTATCGGGCTCTTATAATCCCCTCCTTCCCAGGTCCCAACTAATCAGATAATTAACACACCGTCATCGAGAAGATCCATCAATTCATCAGCGATTTCCGATTCAACGTAGACTGTGAATCCCCTTGATCCATCTCACAGGGAAATAAGTCTACGATTTTAGACTTATCTGTAGACTTGTAAAGTCGTCCCTGGTGACCATAGACTTTGAAATCTAACACATTGATTAGAAAGTCTAATAATTAGACTTTCAAAGTCTGATCGGCGAAAACTTGAAATATACCGTAACCAAAGCAAGAAGAGCGCTCAATTCAACAGTTATTATTATGAACAGCTAGATTCGTTTGTAGGAAAGGTGGAAAATGTTTATATTAGTTTATTTCACATGCCATTCTAATCACATGGAAAGCAAGAACAATTCAATTCGTGATATCACAGGAATGTAGACAATATTCACAGGAATGAAGACAATATACATTCACATGAATTTTGTGAGCAAAAAAGAAACATGAAAAGGGAATCCATAAATTCACATACTATGAATACAAGTAATCTATTCGTCTTTTGTGAGTGCACTGTGGAGGGGGAATAAACTGTCATGAAGCTTAGCTCCTTTTAAGTGCATCAAAAATTTGAAGAAATTATATAAACGGGATAACGGTTTAGGAAATACTAATTTGGTGAGAGTAACGATTCCTACGATGTAAGATAAAGCACGAGCAAAAGATAAAGAGGGGATGGGTACACATACATCTCCAAGGTAGATCAACAAAGTAGTTTGACTTCCAATACGGAATATTGAAGGGAACGGAATCTTCGACATCCGAAGAGATTCGAGTGCTTCACTCTGTGTTGTATCACTCTGAAATATCATTTCTGAGTGGTGTTGATAATTACTACTCTTTGCTAAATTCTGACACTTTGAAATTTATTATTTGAGCAAGGTGAGGAATTGGAATATTTAATAAAGAGGGGAAACTCAGCAAAGATAGTCGGATGCGAATATATAATAAGCGTTATAATTGGTACACTCACGGAAAATTGTGAAAAGAAGTTTGCGAGCTTTCCTTTATACTGACTTCCTGATACCGTGCGATTTATCACTCGAAGAAGAACAGAACACGCTAGACCTTCTTCGATATCTGTAAAGATATTGTCATTTAGTACACATAATAGGTACAATGAAACTGTTTCATCAATGGTTTATGGGAAATTGACTTCAAGTTGATTGTATAGACTCACATCCGCATTCTTTCCTTAGCGAATCCATATTGATATCACTATCATCATCTCCAATCCTTAGAATCGAGGGAACTATGGAATCGATCCATTCCCGTTCAAACTTTTCCACAGTGAACTCGCCGTCGAAGTGCATTATGTCACCGAG
This sequence comes from Pristionchus arcanus, assembly GCA_900490705.1. Lineage (NCBI taxonomy): Eukaryota > Metazoa > Nematoda > Chromadorea > Rhabditida > Neodiplogasteridae > Pristionchus > Pristionchus arcanus. The sequence goes on along the minus strand of LS488428.1, from coordinate 12,339 downwards.
TACCTTAATGATTCATTAAATTACATAAAATTATCTAGATATAAAACTCACAATTGATGGATCCATTATTAGATGAGGATGTCCTGATAGTAAATCTCCGAATTCACATGTGTTGAATAATATACATCGAAATTTACTAGAACTGTGTGTTAATGTCAATCCAGCAGAATCTCTTACCGAGTCTGATTTACTATAATCTTATATCCTTCGGATCCAATTGGAGTTGCAGCGAGATCTTTCATGATCTCCCTCTGTCGATCGATAGAATTAGGCTGCGCCTGTAGTAATAATTCATTCATATAACATCGTCATTATCTTTAACTACTCTCGAATAGAAAAATGATATTCAACCGATGTACACTCTTTCCCTCCCAATTCCTTTCCTCTTCCTCAGTCAGACTTTCTCTCCTCACTTCCTACACTCTAGGGTAGATCATGATAGAGTCAACTTTGCGTCTCTTCTATCCCACTTCCCATCCCCATTGTCTCAGGTAGATCATTGATTGGATATTCCGTCTCTCGTCTCTCTCTCTGATCAGAAACAAGTCAATCAATCTTTATTCTTCACGCGTTAGAGCTTCTCCTCGTCCTTTCTCTATCGTATCTATCCCCGTTCGTTAATCCTCTTTTGTTTCCCATAAGCTTGATATAACTGTGACTGACCTCTTTCCTCCGATATATTCTTTTCTGCAATTGTTGTGTTTCGGCTAAGACTCTTCTTGAATATGATATTGACTTGCTCACACTCCCTCCTGATTGGCACAACGAAACCTGTTGTGGAAGATATTGATTGACCTTTATCTTTTTCCATCACTCACCGGATCAAACTGTGGATAAGGTTGAAACACTTTCGAAACGAATGCCAGTTTTTCCGTATATGTTGGACTGTATTCTCTGAACTTTGTACTTTAGTCGCTCTTTAGACGTGAAAATCACTCACGATCGGCAAAATTTGAGTAGAAAACTAGCTACATTTCTCATAAGCTGTGATCTTCTAACGGGAGTCGTTTCCAATGATGATCCCTTTTGAATATCTTGCAATATCGATTCGCCGCCCTTTTGATGTGCCAGAATATCAGTCATACTAGCCTTAGCGAGCTCTGCCTGTAAATAGTTTTAAATTTTTTGAGATGAGCATAACATGCGTTAACCAACCTTCAACAAATACCCAGAAAGAGCGAGTGATTTAGAAGAAGCCAAAACTTTCTGATGATTTGATGTTATTCCGGTATCCGTAAGCTATATGAACCTTAACCGGCGTCTCTGGATGACTAGCCATTCTACTCCTTCCTGATAGTCGAGAGTTCTCCATATTCTCCCCTGTTTCTACTACATCAACTATCATCGATTCATTCTCTTGCACCTGTAAATACATGTGAAAATAGTAAGATTCCAATGATTACCTCGCTTCGTCTTAGCTCTTCACTTCCTTCGCTATCCATTGTCATACTTTGATCTATCTCTTCTTCATATCTATCGCTTAGATAAGTATTTCGTTTCCCTCCATATTCGGTTTTCACATTAGTCATCTGAAATATGCGATTCTGATTCGAGATAATTAAAAACGAACCTGATACAAATTATCTCCAATTTCATGCGTATTTTCATGCGATACATCATCTAGATTTGTATATGATTGGCCACTCTGAAAATATTCGAGGAACATAGAAATACTAGATCAATATTCGAAATAAGTCTCACCTCAGCAATTATGAACGTATAAGCTCGCATTTGATCTATTGGCTCGTCCATGCTCAGAGGAATTTCCGTATAAGTGTCTTCACATCGTATATTATTAACATGAACGGACTGTCGAGAAGCGATATAGACAGAGATATCTTCTAGAGAGCCATATTGTATTGGACTGGCACCGTGATATATTTTGGTGTCTTGTCCGCTCTCTATCCGCCTGACAGTTAACATCTGAAATGTTCGTGAACGTGAAGTGTGATTAGGAATATAATGGCGAAATGCGGAAATCGATAAGGTTTCAAATCCCAATTCAGTTCGCGATTCCAGTGGTGTACACTTTTCTTACTTTTATCACTAATAGAAGTTAAATATTTCGAAATGTTTTACTTTGTCGTGACGTGACCTCATCTCAAATTGAGTGAACCCATTCGAATACGTCTCTCTTCCCATCTCGTTTTGGTTCATTTACCTGAGACTGAAAGTAGGAAAAATGGCGATTACATCACTTTCATCCGTTTCGTACCCATCTAGGGGCTGCATTGAGTGTATCCTGTGCATAGCGACACTGACAAGATCTGTAATCTTATCATTCTTTGATCTTGGACTTTGTAGTTTGATACCTGTTGTTTCAATTATCCTGTATCCGTTGTACTTCTCCATCAATTGCTCAGTCACATATCGACGAACTGTGACTGACCATTCTGAACCGTCCCTCGTAAACTCGACCACCCTCCCGAATGATGGTTCTATGTCGATCGATACTGCTAGGAAGTCATTCCGTCTGATCTCATATCCGCGATAGTTCATTCCGTGAAATTTGGTCTGTGATATCGATTGGATTGGTGTGATCTCCTCATACGGTCGACTTCGCAAGTGGTGCAGATGCCTCTGATACGCATTTGCTATCGTCAGGGGAAGATTAGAGTAGTTGTGAGATGAGTACGACACTCTCTTCGCGAATGAGAGAATTGACTCGTAGGTCATCGACCAATGAAGTCTGGGAGGTCCACTCTTGAGTACAGCTGAGGCATAGTGAAGGAAGAAATGTTGCTTTGGTTTGATGGAATTTGTTCGACGAGATTGATTCTCATCTCTCCCATTATCCTCATCCTCTTCAATTTCATTGTTCAGACAATTCTAGAATGTATCGGTCCCTTTTCGTATGTTCGTTCAGTTTCATGTCTAATCTAACCTGCAGATAGCTCTCAACCGATTCAGTAATTAAATCGAGATCTCGATTACGAGAGAAACGAGGAGACATAAGCAGAGCGATCAATCGATTCGCAGATAGGAACGAAGAGGGTATATCACCCAATCCTCTTAATATCCAAGGAAGTAAACGGAGCAGAGTGAGTGATTGATAAGCTCGTTGACCCAGAGACACTGAAATCAGGTGCGTGTGATATTGTTTCGTTATTCTTCTTTCATACCTTGAGTCAGTGCAATCTGTTCTGGTTTGTTATATCGATCGGTTCTTCCATAGGCAAAATATTTGATTCTCTCATTTATCTGAGAGAGAGTAATTCCCTCATGAGACAGGGCTCGGACAACTTGACGTATTTCTATTCTGGCTATTCCTAAGTAATATAAATTTGTATTTTCAAATCATTAGTTCGCACTTACCCTCTAATGCATCATGCATGAGATCATGCGGAATATTTTCAGTAACGTGGAATCCAGGTAGATCATTCAGTATACACGATGATCTTTAATGATCTTTGATCTTAGTTCATTATCAGGTGATTGTACCTTATCCCATCACATTCCCTCCGAGTGCCGAGTTGGCCTATCGCTGCTTCGTAGCTGTTGATGGTTCTCAATTGAAGGGAGGACAGCTCAATACTTGTGTCCAATTCACTGTAGTCTACCGTACAATCTCTACAATAAGAATCACTTTCTTCCTTCTCAATATTTAAAATACCGGCAAAATTTCCCGCTAGAGAAACACTGTCGATATCCGGCTAGTGCATTGAGTGCCTTATTGTCTCCTGTCATCTCCCGGAATCGAACGAGGAATTTGACTGATCTTCCATTCATTTCCACCTGTAATGTAATGTGTCATCTTATGTTCGTGTCATTCAGTCTCTACCTCTATTGGCTGATCCATCCTTCTCATCTCCTCAATCCATTTTCTCTGTAGAAGAGTCTCTCCATATTTCTTCATTTCTTTCGCATTAGCCACAGCGAATAGGATCTTACATCGGTGAGAAGAACGAAGATGTAGAGGAAGAGAGGCAATGGTATAGAACATGTATCGTAATGACACTCCACCGTTCTTATTCCCTGCTGCAGCATCATCTTCGAACATACTCAAGGGAAGAGGAATGCAACCGAGAGATGTTGCCTCTTGAGTGAGAGAGTATCCAATAGATCCATCGAGGAAAGACTCAATCATATCTTGATTGAAAGGAGTGGGACAAGATAGGGTTTCGAATACAACAGGATCGCTTAAGAGTTGTCGGATTGATGCCTCTACAGGAACAATATAGGCATTCGAGTTGAGATTAACCGTTTCCACTTGACCATTCCTATCCCTTCTTTGAACTTGCTCTACTCCAAGATGCAATGGCTGAGGAAGAATAAGACCATCAGAGACTGTCTTCTTCTGTCTCAAGTACTTAGTCATGAATGAGCTCATGAGAGAGTCAATTATGGATAGTGAAGGGGAAAATTCACTACATAAGTTGAGAAGACTGTGAATTGTGAAGAATAATTCATCTTTTGTAGAATGAGAAATTCCGGGCAGTCCATCCAATTTGGAGAGTAGGGAAGAAAGAAGGGAATGGGCTAATTCATCGAATGAGACAGGAGAATCATCGGGATCAGATGATGAGGAAAGAAGGTCGATATCATGAGAATCTTCTCTATCATTATCCCCGTCATTCATATCCACATCATCCGCATCAACAGTGGGTGGTGGTTGAAGAATAGGGATGGGATCTAGAGTTATCTATTCTATACGTAATTCAATGCCAATTATTCCTCGCAATCAATCCCTTTCTTCTTCCTACAACTTTCTTCCTATCTACGTCCCACGGATAATTAAAACTAACTTGTGATTATGCCTTTGTGAATCTCCCTCATATGTCTCTTCCAATGACTGAATGAAGAGAAGAATGCCGCCTTATCACACACTCTGCATACAATTTCTCCAATACGACTGCGGTGAAATAGTCTGAAAAGAGGAAATAGAGAGAAGAAATGGGGATGAAATATAAATCGATGGGAAGACACAAAGGGAACTCACCTCATATGTACATTGAATGCTTCTTCAGATGCATTGCCAGAAGATGTACATTGTGAAAAGGGGCAGACAATCATCTGAGAACAAGAAACACTAGTATAAATAAATGCGAAATGAATGAAAACATGAAAACAAAAAAATCGATTGAACGCATTCGCGTTGCTTTATTGTTAGATTTCAAAGTCTAATCTTTAGACTTATAAATCGGCACATCAGGCTTTGTAAGTCTACTCTGTAGACTTTCGAAGCCTAAGCTTTAGACTTCATAAGTCTAAAGATTAGACTTCTAAGGTCTACCCACTTTAGACTTTAAAAGTCGTAGACTTATTTCCCTGTGAGATCGAGTGATCGAAGCAACTGAAATATGAGGATCTTTTGCTATCCCAAAGTAGATACCTGAATGGCAGCCAGAAGACCGACGGAGGTGATGGAAGGGCAGTTGAAGAGAAGACGAAGACATGAACAAGAAGAGGAGAGAAGAGAGAGAAGGAGGGAATCAGTGATAATTGGAGTGGACAGAGCAGATGAGCCATGGTCCGACTGGAAAATCGATTAGATAGTAATGATTTTAAAATTGAGCAAGACCTTTGCATGGAGAATGACCCGCGGCAAACGGCTTGCACTGATTAGAAATTGTTCGGAGAAGGGGAAGGCGGAGGAAGACAGAGACCGAGTGTAGAGAGTGAGGCCTTTTGAGGGAACTTCTGTGAGCCATTCCAAGCTGAAAAAGTTTGATAATTCGTAAACACAATCAACAACTCACGAATCGGTTTCGCTACATTGGTAATTGAGAGTTGCGAAGATTGAATCGATCGATGCTCCAATCAGAGATGCTCGTAGAGATTCATTTACTCCTTCTGTCACAGTAAGCTGATTCAGTTTAAGAATGTCCACGTGAGCATTGCAAGTGAGATCATTTATGGCTCCTTCGATTCTTCCAAGAGGCGCTTCTTCCCAACACCACAGATGATGATGGGAGATTGTCGTTAGCTGAACGTGCTCTGGTCATGGGAGCAACACGAACCCTCACCTCTCGATCTCTGTTTCTCGCTCCAAGTCTTCGCCATGCATTGAGTACTTCTCCTTGATTGGATCGACACGCGAACCATGTCGCATCCTTCGTGTCGTTGTCTGTCTCAGTGAAGAGAGTCAACTCTTGAGGGGAAGTCTGCAATGAGGAAAGATGAAATGTTCCTTTTCATGTGATCAGCTGTCACTAGCAAGTGGTCAGTGGGTGCACGAGATAGCGAAACACGTGAAACTCACGCGATACACTGCGATTTCCTTCAGTTGAAGTGGTTTCTGGAGGAGTTCGGCATTGTTGAGAGATCGAGAGACTGATCGACAGGCAACTCTTCCTTCGAAGGGAAGGAAGGAAACCATTTCAACGAGAATCTCGAGTGGAAGAGTCGCAAGGGATCTCTGCAAAGAGTACTGTAGGGAAGATCTGATAATGGTAATACCGTACTTTGATGTCCATTACTGGTTTGGATGAGTGTGAAGGGAGTAAGCTATCTGACAGGTTGCAGCTGTTATCAGCTAAACGAACAACTGAGGTGAAAGGTGATGAGGGGGGAGACTTTTATATGGGAATGAGGCTAGCACCCTCTTTCAGTGTAGTCTCTACTATCGAGGGAAGGGATCTCCGTCTCTCCGATTCACTTGATCTCTCTCTCTCTTCTCTCTCACTGGTTATTAAACGATCACTCGAGTGCAAAGAACGATCAGAGAAAAGAAGGAAGGAAGAGCGGAATGATAGCTGGCCATGTGGTTAGAGTGAGATAGAGCAAGGGGATTACTGGGAATGATGCAAAGGAAGAAAGATGACCAATGAACTGGAGATCAACAGTTTAGAAATGAGGGAGAGGGAGGGGCACAATTGTTGTTTACTCGGTCTCAAACAAGGCTGATGCAATAGGAAAGGACAGATGAGACTAGATAAGAGCGAAATGCAAAACAAAATCGCCGCTTTTAAAAAGGGGTTTTCTTTGCCACAGTTCTGTTCCAACGCAGAAGAGCACACAATGTGCGAACACGTTCATACGGTAGGTATCTTGAAATTAGCATATCGATACTTAGAAAAAAACTCACTATCAGAAACAAATGATTTCAACAGAAAATGGCACGTGGCTGCTATTGAATCGCCAATCGGTACACACTCTCTCAAAGTAAATAGAGAACATTTATTTGCTGTTGATGCCTTGTTACAGAGCACTCTGCAGATAAATCATTCGAAAAACAAGATCTGCATTATCTGAGCCAATCGTTTATTCATGAACGACGTTGCAACGACACAATTATTGGGTTTTCAAATGTTCATTCAATAAATTATTCAAAATATTGTCACTAATTCTTCTTTAGTTTTTGTTCTACTTTTCGTACAATGAAGAAACTTAACACAAATGAAAGCAAGCGATAAAGCAAATATGATAAGAGAAGGAAGATGATAACAATAATTCCCACAATATCGATGTTATAGTAGACGACATACGATAGTTCTCGACCCTGAAATGGCGTATTATTCAATAAAATTGAGTTAAAATTACCTGAGTTTGGAGTGCTTTAAGTGGTCCGAATTTTGCTGCAAATTCAACATGTTTCACTAGAAGTTCCTTCGGAGTGAATGGCCTCGATTCCATTATTCTCCTTACTTCACGAGCTCGTTCAAGTCTCCTTCAATCAATCGATGATTACAGTATTCCTCGATATATCGTACCCTTCATCCTCAAGAGTTTCTCTGAGTGCAACTTCGAGTTTGTCCGCATCTTCGAGATCCGCTTTGTCCAATTGTTTTCCTATTCCAACAACTTCAGCAGCAGCGGCATTTCTGTGTTGATCGCCGAAGAGTGGAACGAGAAGGGATGATTTACCCCTGAAGAAGAGGAGGGATGGGCATTGAAGATACTGAACTATAAATAGAGTAATTTCGTGGAGTTAAAATGTCGATAATCATCGGAGATTACCTTGATGCTGCCTCGAAGTAGGATGCTTTTCCGGCATGCGTAAGGAATCCTTTCACTCGATCATCCTCTGAATATGATGGTTATATCAATTTCCAAACAATTTCTCACCGAGTAGATCATTTTGTGGCATCCATTTAGTGAGAATGAGATTGTCGACCCCCGATGCAAATTGTTCTTTCTCCTCTGGTCGTTCATACTTCCAGATGAAGGTTGTATCGGGGAATCGTGAGAATGCCTGAGAATATTTTTTTTGTGAAAGGGGTGATAAAAATTGCGAATGCAAAAGAAGGTCACCTCAGCAATAGATTTCTTCATTGAAAGCGGCATGAGGAATGCCCTCGCAACAGTTCCGAATGAAACGAGAACTGATCGAGGGCGAAGAGAGAGAAGTGATTCCCATTCCTGCATTCTCCAATTGTATTATGGAATTGATAGTTCATCCCACCTCATCAATCTTTTTGGCTTTTCGCAATCCGATTCCACCGATCTCAATGACTTTTCTCAGTGTCGGCTTGGCGATATCAAGAAATGGATCGGAATTAGTGAGTGTGAACGCGGAATTGGCGATGATTTCCTGTATGCAGCAATAAAATGATTGAATCGGCCTGATCACTCACAGCCATATCGGGGAAATCTTCTCCGAATTTCTCTTTGAACAGTCTCTCCGTTGGTTTTTCAATCTCACGGAACATCCAAAATGAAGTGAACATGGCGATAAGATTTTCAATTCGAGAAGTGAGAGATTGAGGATCAACGGATCCGCCGAATGAGGCTGGAAAAAGAAGAAGATAATTTTCCGTTTGAAACATGTGTGAACTAACCAGGTAAATGACTTGGGAAGAGCGGTTGCCCTATCTGATAAGAGAGATAGTCAAATATATTGGTAGAGGCGACAGTGATGAGAGAACGAGGAGAAATGAGATGAGAGAGACCTGAAGGAATATTCGGTAGTTGGGTATTCATTGTGTTGACGATAAATAATTATTGTTTCATTAAGGATTCCAATCCTAGCAATTATCAATGAATCACCAAAAGAATTGTGTAGAAATAGGTATACAGATTAGGTGGAAATGTGTCTGATCTACTGCACTTACCTATTCCACAATAATCTCTCGTTTCTGCAATCATCACATCGAATTTCTCCCTTTTTAGATCTTCAATAGTTTTCTCAAAAGAGAGCGTGTGCTCGCATTGCTTCTCGAAAATATGACGGAGGAATGGCATTTGCTTAAATGAATAAACGAATTTTGAAAAGAATTCGACCAGGGCAATATTTCAGCTTTTATCTTCCACTGATTTTTGGTAGTTGAAAGGGGTCGTTCTTACTCGAATCATGTTGGTCTTGTCCCAACTATCATTACGATAAAGGAACGAGAAATCGGCCTCAACTCCTTTCAGATAAAATTCAAGATTCGATGGCTCCGCTAAAATATATAGGAATCAATCGAATTTTCTTAGCGAGTGTTACATGGAATTCTGACAACTTTTGACTTGGTGGTTCCATCGGCGAGAAGCGGATAAATCTCAGGAATGAGAGTGGTCTATAAAGTTATCAATAAATTCATTGTGCAAGGCAATAATGGCGGATTGCTTTTGTAACCATTATTTCACTTACTACATTGTGGCCTTCTTCACTCAGAATATCTGCGATATTTCCAAGGAAGACTGAATGAGAATGGCCGAATTTGACATTGTAGACGAGAATCTTCAGTGGTTCCTTTGCAAAGGAAGTGGAGATGAGCAAGAAGAGAAGAGGAAGTTGATACGACATTATTGTAGTCAGATGGGTGCTCCTTCCATTTATAATCGGGCACTTATCATCATCTCAGCTTATCGTCATTCTGAGATTTCGACCTCACAAAAAGAGTAAGAAATTCGTTTGTCATAGATTTATTCGAAAATCAGAATTATGGATGATGATTGATTACACACGCTTTAAAGATATAATACTATGATTTATTGTTGTTTCGAAGCAAACAGTGATCTTTTTCTTATCTGGGAGAAGTCATCCAATGTAGGGAAAAGTTCGTAAAAAATTAATGCCGTATTGCGAAACGATACTCAATACTTGTCGTTCGAATGTGAATATCAAATAGAAAATGCGTTTACGAGAAGATATGAGTTATAATATTTATCACAATAACAAATATGCAGTGATGTAATCATCTGAAGAAGCATTGGTTCTGCTGCACACACGATCCACTCGGATGTCTCCAGAATCCCTGTAAGAAAATCATCGATCGAGAAATTAGAGGGAACTATACATTGTAGACGAGAATCTTCAGTGGTTCCTTTGCAAAGGAAGTGGAGATGAGCAAGAAGAGAAGAGGAAGTTGATACGACATTATTGTAGTCAGATGGGTGCTCCTTCCATTTATAATCGGCCACTTATCATCATCTCAGCTTATCGTCATTCTGAGATTTAGCCCTCACAGAAAAGAGTATGGGATTCGTTTGTCATAGCTTTATTCGAAAATCAGAATTATGGATGATGATTTATTACGTACAATTTTTAAAAAAAATGGTATTCTATGATTTATTGCTGTTTCGAAGTTAAAAGTCATGGTTTTCTTATCGGAAAATAGTCTTCCCATGCAGGAAATAAATGACTCGTAGATTTTGACGCCGAATAGCGGAACGATACTCAATACTAGTCATTCGAATGTGAATACAAATCTAATTAAATCAATAATAATGCGTTGAAGCTTATTAATCATAATATTTATCAAAACAAAAAAATAAGGAGCGATGTAATCATCCGAAGAAGCATTGGTTCTGCTGCACACACGATCCACTCGTATGTCTCCAGAATCCCTGAAAGGAATTCATCAATCGAGAATTTAGAGAGATTTCGGAGGTCACAAAGAAGAAATACTCACTTGCTTGCACTGACACTTGGCCGGACCGCACATGGCAGGGCACGCGAGCTTCAATAGCATATATTAGTCAAGATGCGAAATGCACAATTTATCAGGCCAAAAGCATTAACCTGAAGTGGTTGTCCGCATTTGGGCTCACAGACGGACGAGCACTCGTTGAATGACTCGTTGAGACCGCACGAGGGAACGTCCTGAGGGAAACCCTGAATAGGCGTCGATGAATTGAGAATAGAAGATACAGAAACGTACGCATTGCTGCTCGGTGACACACACTCCCTGATGATTACGATAGAAGCCGGAGGAGCACTGACAACGAGGAGCTGCACAGGCGGAGACGCACGCCTGACGATGAGTTGGAAATAATAGAAGCAACGTCTGCGAAAATTCTCTTACCGGATTCTTCTGGGCGCAGTTCGGCTCACAGAATGTAGCACACGAAGCGAATTCCTCGTTGATTCCAGCGCAAAGGGAGGGTGCGGGAGTTGTGGTAGCGGCGGGGGCTAAATGAAAGTAAATCATCGTTTGGTGCGTGAAGTTATCTTCGAGAGTGTAACTCACTGGACACGGCGAAGCACTGTGCTTGATTCTGCACGTTGCGACATTCGAATCCAGAAGGACAACGGGCGTTCAGGCAGGGGTTGATAGCTGAAGAGATGTTCGATCATAAAACAGCTTTTTCCTAAAAGAAAGGGCGATATCTCTAACCGATGGGAGCACACAGAGCATCGAATCCATCGAATCTGCACGAGGTTCCGAATGGACAACGGACTCCATCGCATGGATTACTGCACGTGGCGATCTCACGACAACGGAATCCACGACAGTTCGGCTGCAAGATGTCGATTCTATCTAGCATAAAAAGAGCTTAACGTACGTCCTCGACGATATTGCATCTCAATCCACTTGGGCACTGTACATTCCTACACGTTGCTCCTCTCTCCTCCCTCACACAAACTGGCTGCTCGGAACAATCACGACCACGACAACGAGGATCCTGTATTAATTTTCAGGATTTAGCGCCATCAAAAATTGTGGAATGCTTACCCTCTCCATACTACATCTGGAGTCTCTCGGACAGTTGATGTCTCTGCACGACCGTTGAGGTTCACTGATGATGGGCTTGCAGGCTGGACGACCCTGAATGAAAGTGTTGAAGCAGCAAAAATGGAAGAAGGACTAACATTCTCGATGACGCACTGTGTTCCTCTTACGCACTCGACGGCTGCACAAGTGAGATCGGGACGAGGAGTTGAGGGACGGTGACGATCGTCTACAGAGAGAACAATTCAATGAAAAGAAAACGAACTAATAATCGATAATCTGTGGACATTACACATACCGGGTCTCTTCTGAGCAACCACTGAGTTCTCCATCACAGGAGTTTCATCTCCGAGGACAGTCTCGGTCGATTGTCTTCTGGTGCGAGGGTACTCGGAACCGCTTCCTTCAACGAAACATGGTAAAACTGAAGATAAAGTGGAATGAATTACCTTCGAACTGATCATCATCAGTAATGACGTCATCTCCGAATTCTCCATTGGACTCGATCAGTTGCTCTACC
>LS488427.1:309874-379318 GCA_900490705.1 Pristionchus arcanus | reverse complement strand
GAGAAACCCGAAGAGAGGCCGAAGACACCTGCCGTTGGTAGACACTCGAACTACCGTAATCCCCTCACTCAGAGACAGTCTCAGTCTCAGTACCCCACTCATCGAGGTCGCACGGATTCAGTATTCACGAATGCGAGAGATGGCCCTAATCCCTCTCAGGATGCTCGAAAAAAGAGGATGAATTCGATCCGTTCCCAAAGAGGAGGACCCCCTCAGTCTCTCTCCCAATTTGGTCCTCCTCCCAGACCTCTCATCAATGCAAATGCCCAGTACAGTTACCCTCCGTCCGCATTCATTCCTCACCAATCTACTATGATTCCCCCATCGTCGTTCGCCCCTCAATTCCCCGTCCCTCAGTACACTAATCCGTTCTTCTCTTATGTATCACAGTATGGGGCACCGTCCAACATGGGCCTACAGGGAAACTGGTGTTAAATCTCCGGTCCTCTAGTCATTCAGATAGAAACTCATTCTCAATTTCTGCATTATTAGCAAACTGTCGCTCTGTTAGAAACAAGTTACCGTACCTCTCTCAAATGCTGTCCCAGAAACACTCAATCATCTGCCTCACAGAAACCTGGCTGACTTCTGATTTCCCTAACTCACTTCTCTTAGACGCTCAAGACCCATACTACAATGCATTCCGTCGTGATAGAAATTCACGAGGAGGTGGTGTGGCAATTCTAGTGCACTCTTCAATCAGCGCAATTCAAATAGCTGATGAAACTGTGAAAGGCTCACACGAGCTTTTAGCCATTGATCTAGACATTAATGGCGACCTACTTAGAATAGTGTGCGTTTACCGTAACCCAAAGGCCAGTACCGTTCAAACAGAACTTATCTCGAAATCGATAACCGACCTATGTTCGTGCCCTCAACCTACAGTAATAACAGGCGATTTCAACTTGCCTGATATCGACTGGTCCGTTCACCCTCTTCCACAAAACCAACCGATTTCCCCCTCCTCACAGTCTCTTATCGACCTCTGTCATGCGATCAAACTTGTGCAGTTAGTTAAAGAGCCGACTCGAAAGGATAATGTCCTCGATCTCGTGCTGTGCAATAGTCCAGGTCTAATTAGTAACACTGAAATCGGGCCTCCTTTTGACATCTCTGACCACAACGTTGTTAAATTCAAACTGACACTCGCGCATTCTGTACCCGCATTTTCGCTCCGTAGAGACTATAAGAAGGCTGACTATTCTCTCATCAACAGTCAACTGGCAAATGTTGATTGGACAAGTGCTTTCTCCATCCTCAAACACGTGGACGAGATGTATGACCTGCTCATGAAACTGATACAGAAATCAATCGACACTCATGTCCCGTGGATCAAAGTTAACATTACTCATGGTAAAGTGCCTCCACACATCGAGCGCCTTATTAATAAGCGTTTTCTGGCCTGGCAGGAGGCAATTAGACTAGATGACCCAGTAGTGACGCGCAAGTTTGAGCAACTGAATAGGGCATTTAGAAAAGAAATGATTCGTTATCACAAGACTATAGAAAAGAAAGTCATTGATAGCGAAGACAAAAACAAGTTCTTTCGTTACATGAAGCGCTGCTCCAACAAACAGAGGGGAATAGAAGGTTTGAAAACAAGAGACGGAACTGTAGTAATGGATGACACTGGAAAAGCGAATCTACTCGCTGCAGCTTTTGCTAGCGTTTTCACGAAAGATAACGGCATAGTCCCCACTGTTCACCCTCCCGACCCGGGAAACTACCTAGATCCAACGTTTTTGAGGCATGAAATATGCTCTCTTATTGAACGTTGGAAGCGCTCGTCCTGTAGAACGCCAGAAAACATCGACCTTGGGTACATCAAAAAGATAGCCGTGCCCATTTCTGAACCACTAGAAATCATTTTCCGCCACTCTTTCGAAAGAGGAATAGTTCCCTCACCTTGGAGGCACTCAATAGTCACGCCTGTTAAGAAGGCACCTCCGTTTTCAAACCCCCTCAACTACAGACCTATTTCGATAACTTCTCTTTTCTGCCGTATTTTTGAACGCCTTCTCTGCAAATCCATTATTTCACATTGCGATAAGCTGGACATATTCCCAGACGAGCAATATGGTTTCAGAAAGAAGCGATCGCGTGAACTCCAAATGCTTGACGCTCTAGAGCACTGGACGAGTTCTGTTTGTGAGGGAAAACCTGTAGACGTCATCTACTTTGACTTCGCGAAAGCCTTCGATAGAGTGTCGCATCCGAAACTGAAGCACAAATTAGGCGCTATAGGCCTCTCAGCAAAAACCACCGCCTGGATAGCTAGCTACTTGACAAACAGAACCTTTCAAGTTAGAGTGCGTGAAACTCTATCCACTTCATTCCCAGTAACCAGCGGAGTCCCACAAGGATCTGTACTCGGCCCACTCCTGTTTTTGATTTACACCTCAGAAATACCGTCACTTGTGCAAAGCAACGGAGTAGTTGCTCGAATGTACGCTGACGACATCAAAATCTACCGCGCATTCAGGAAAAATGATGCTAGTGCACCACTTCAAACTGCAATAGACTCGATTGCTGCTTGGTCCGAAGAATGGCAACTTCCCCTTGCAGCACACAAATGCAACTCGCTGCATTTAGGAAGAGCAAACCCAAAGAGGGAGTACTCAATAGGTACCACTAAACTTGAACAAAAGTTTGAAGTCAAGGACCTCGGCTTTATAATTGAAAAATCCCTAGTATTCTCAAAGCACTGCCATTCGATTGCCATGAAAAGCAAAACTGCCTGTCACACCATTCTTAGAGCGCTCCGGACCCACAACATAGAAGTACTCATGAAAGCCTACTCTATCTACATTAGACCCATCTTAGAAAGCGCTTCAATGGTCTTTAACCCGTACCTGCCACGAGACAAAAAGATTCTCGAGAAAGTACAGAACTACTTTACCCGTAGACTTTTCATGAGATGCTACAAAGTAACTTGTCAAAACATACCTAATGTTACGGAGAGAAATGCCAAACTAGCTATTTCCTCATTAGAGAAGCGTAGAGAGGAAATTGATCTTAAGACAGCCAGAAATCTTCTGAGAGGTAAATACAGAATCTCAAACCAGAAACCCCACCACTTTTGTTACTACTTTACTCGAAACGGCATTAACTTTACCAACAATGTATCATCCTCGAACTACAGACAACATAGTTTCTTCCCCAGAGCGGCAAGACTAATTGTAAAATCCGGAATATTGAATACCAGTTCCTCTGACTAGCCCATTGTTTTAATGTCATTGTTGCTAATTCACGCATATCAATTTTCATTTGTATCCGCGTTATTTCCTGTAAATACGCATAAATATTATATTATTATTATTATTTAAACTAAAATTCAGGCGACGAGTTGCTCGGAAAGATGTCTCGCGAGGCGCAGAGCGATCTGGAGACGCAGCTCACTCAGGTTGGTTTTGTTCTTGAGAGCCTGGGGAACCTGAAAATAGGCTAAGAACCGAGCTTCATGAAATTTCCTGAACAAATAACTATTTTACGTTTACAATGGATGGCTCGAAAAAATCACACTTCGAGTGTAAACGAATTTATACGCAATTAGTGAAGCACATCTAATCATTTACGATCCTTGAATTTCGGGTATGGGAATTTCGAGAAAAAAACATAGTGATATCATTCCTCTTCCATTCCCTACTCCTCTCGGGCGGAGAAGGGAAATTAGCTAATCGCTTGAAAAGGAATTTCGAAAAACGGCGTCTCTTTCTATCAAGAAGACACGAGTATTTGGATCGTATATTTAGTTGACCATTGGCAGAGGAATTCCCCAAATCCCTTCAGGAAAATCCCTTCAGAAAGGGCGGCTCGGTCCAATAGATATAGGATTGAATCCTTCTCCATTCCGCAGGGTATTGTAGTCCGTCTAACAGCTGGCCTTACCGGCGAGTCCCACCTAGCGTTGTCTTATGACTGTAAAATCGCTTGACGTGGATACACCTTTACCTTTACCTTCTACCTTCTCCATTGCAGTCCCTTCCCTACTCCGTTGGCCGAGTCGAGCTCACTCTCTACGATCATCTCACCAATCATTTCTGGACTGGGTGCAGACCATCCTCGTCCACTGGTTATGGAATATCATCACTGATTGTGATACTTGCCGCGATGGTTGTCTTGTAGCGCCTTTCGATCCAATGTGATCACAAGAGAACTGTGAATTTTCCTTCTTCACACCACATCTTCATTGATTGCGATACTTGCTGCGATGGTACTCTTTTAGCATTCTTAGAGATTTTCAATCAACGTTTCCCTAAGAATCTTTTCAAATGTCTCCGATCGCTTTTCCATCACTGTTTTGATTTCGTTTTAGATTTTTCCTATTCAGATATTCCTAATCATTATTACGCTCACTCATCAGATCCAGTTATCATGATATCCGGGTAACCAATTCGCCCCACGGACTCCTCTCTTTGTAGCGCAATTGCCTAGCCATTTACTATATTTGCATGTAACTCTCAGGGCAGCGATACTTTTTAGGTTTCCAAATACGAGGAATCATCGCTTTCGTCATTCTGTGCGACTGTGAAAGAGATGATTGCCCGTATTTCGAGCTCTAGATGCTCTTTCCCTGATCATTTTCAACCCCTCTTGAAATGTCACCTCTTTCACAAGCCTCTCCGGGTTGCTCAAATCAGTTATTATTCCATGTAAATACAGTGTTTGTAAACTTTAATCATTTTGTAAACTTTATTCGGATAAATATAACCTCCGATTATCGGGCCGAAAACCTGTTCCGAAAAGACGAGAAAAATGGATAAGAGAAGCTATGCAGCGGGCAATATATTTATAGCACTATTACGGTAGGAGTTTGTGTCGGTGAGGATACGGTAGGATACGGTAGTGGATCGGGCAAGATTCATTTACAGGGTTCACTAACCACGGGAATGAGTGAGGATGGGGAAATCGGGAGTACGGTAGAGAATCAGTTTGTGATAGCTAATAGTGGTGAGGTTACGGTAGTCTATCCGCCGTTCTCTTTGGGAACTTCGGCGGCCTTTGCGGCTTCGGCCTTCTTGCGCTCCTCTTCTTCTAAAAAGATCGATTTTAGGAAAGAAAAGTCAATTATCGATTAACCAAATCATGCAGATACTCTATATCGACTAATCCACAATGTAAACATTCTTCAGGGCCTGTTTCTACAAAATAGTAGGAATTAAATCAGTTTTCGATAACCAAGTCAAGTGAACTACCGTACCCTTGGCCGCCCTTTCCTTCCACGATGCCTTGTTCTCGTGGAGGAACTTCATCCACGGCGTTGGGATCTCCAGTTTCCCGCAGTAGTTGAGCGGCAGACGACGGATGGAATTGGACCCGTTAGAGTTGGAGCCCGATCGACCTGATAAGTCTGAGAGGTACGGTAGGTCAGGACTATTGCATACTGATTGGATTGAGAGGTACGGTAGGTCAGGGCTATCGCATACTGATGGGATTGAGAGGTACGGTAGGTCAGGGCTATTGCATACTGATGGGATTGAGAGGTACGGTAGGTCAGGGCTACCGCATACTGATGGGATTGAGGAGTACTAGGGTACTGTATTCGGGATATGGTAAGATCGATGTCGGTAGCCAAAGGTCGGGTATACGGTACATAGAGACTACACTAACAATAATGACCTACTTCAAGGAGAAATTCTATTGGAATTGGTTTGAAGTAAAAATGAATGGGATTAGAGTGATCTCAAATCTAAGTACAACTGGATTCATAATCTGGAAAATAACAGTCAGTGAAGAAGGCAAAGACCAAAGATCAAAGATCATCAATCAATAATACTCACCAGGAGGCAGGGGCGAAAGGGCCGCACTGGGACTCGCACTCTCCGCTCCCTCACCCTGCTTATCCGGCGGGAACAGCGTGTCGGTGGGCGGAAGGGACACCTGGAAAGGGAGATTATTTCGAAAAGGGGTGGACCCTAAGTTTCAAATTATGTTCTATGCATACCCCTCGAAGCCAGAATTAAACAGTGGTTACATTTCCAATTTAAAAGTATGCAGTGAAACGTATTCGAATGGGACAAGATGTTGGACGAATTGTGAAAAGCGAAATTGTCTCACAGTTATGTTTCATAGATATCGTAAGCAAGAAGAAGAGCAAATATTCTAGTGATTCCGAAATATTCGACACAAAAATAATCAATACATTGAAGAGTTTGGCGTTCAAGTGAGCGCACACAGACAGTACGTGCTGCATTCACATTAAGTTAGGAAGGAGAAGTTCCTTTACTGATTTAAACATACCTAGAATATATAGCAGTGGTTCGGCCATAGTTGATGGGTAACCAATTTTTCACTACTTACTAGCGGAATCAAGGATTAAGGGGATGAGGCAAAACGAGGCGGGGCTTGAATTTCGAAAAACAGGCGTTGTTTAATTTCGAAAACACTCACCAGTGGCTCAACCATCTTCGTCAGCAGCTCGCCGCACACGACCATCGTTGGCTCCACGATGAAATCGATGAAACCTGAAGAGAATTTGAAATTTATGGGAGCTCTTGCAGACACTGACTAATGGGTAAATCGATGATAACTGTTGAGGATTTGGAATCAGATATTTCGAAGACCGCTGCAAGCAACTAATGTGCAAATGAGTGAAGAGTGCCAAAGATTTGGAATTTATGTGATCATATGCAAACCACCGCAAGCTAATAATCTGAAGAAAAAAAAAAGAATTTTAAAAATTTGCTTGTGATCATTGCAGTTTCGCTTCTTTTATAAAATATGTTTCAACAACCCTATACCACTGTCGCTTTTGGCTTTCCCGTAATATCAGGGACACACCGTTTTTTTAAAAATAATAAATTGTTCACCGATCTCTCAGCTCTAATCCACCCTATTGCCGATGTACAAGGAATGTGAAAAAAATGCGAAAAATATATTGCAAAATTGCCTAACGAATGAGAAGAGAAACAAATTTTATGTGTTTCAACTGCCCTTTATCACTTGACGTTTGCTGATGATTTTTGGAACGAGTGTTGCACAAAATACTAAACGATTCACCTATCTGACTCTCGGCAATGTGCACCGTATGTCGATCGCAGAGCGGAGAGTAGGGTAGCCCCATGGAGGCCTCGAGGTCACCTGGAATAAGGAAATTTTCCGGGATTTTCTAAACATTCGAGGAACCTCTGGATATTATGGAGAAATATATTTTATCGGGATTTTTGAACCGTTCGAGCAAGGTTCGAATATCTGAGTCAGATGAAATCCGTGACCAGAACTTGAAAATGTTCCAAACCTTGCCGGAAGAACTCCTCCAGCACTCCTTCAGTCCACCTTTCGTGCAGATGCCACGGCTTCGAGGGATGGGAGATGTCGCAGGCGTGCACGATCAGACAGAGAGCCTTGTTCTTGTCGATGCTGAAAGCCGGGAGTTGAGAGCCGGGAAATATGATAAAATTAATTTTTTTGTGACTTTTCGCTTTTTTTACCAGGAGAGCATTCATGATAACATTTTAGTTACCTCAAGAACTCGTAAGACTTTGTGATGAAACTCAATCGAAAAAAACATGTGCTTTTCGTATAGATCAATTTGATTTGATAAGAATCGTTTCTGAAGATCCGGATCTGTAAAGTAGAATCACCCACCCTTCCGGCAGCGACAGCATGTTCTTCATCGTCTTGATCTGCACGAAGTCCCCACAATTCGTACAGACCAATTCGAAATAAGCCGGAGCCGGACCCCCAAGTACCCTAGTTCCCGGCTCCGGAACCGGAACCGGGGCCGGAACCGTAAACTAGCACTCACCCTTCCGGCAGCGACAGCATGTTCTTCATCGTCTTGATCTGCACGAAGTCCCCACAATTCGTACAGACCAATTCGAAATAAGCCGGAGCCGGACCCCCAAGTACCCTAGTTCCCGGCTCCGGAACCGGAACCGGGGCCGGAACCGTAAACTAGCACTCACCCTTCCGGCAGCGACAGCATGTTCTTCATCGTCTTGATCTGCACGAAGTCCCCACAATTCGTACAGACCAATTCGAAATAAGCCGGAGCCGGACCCCCAAGTACCCTAGTTCCCGGCTCCGGAACCGGAACCGGGGCCGGAACCGTAAACTAGCACTCACCCTTCCGGCAGCGACAGCATGTTCTTCATCGTCTTGATCTGCACGAAGTCCCCACAATTCGTACAGACCAATTCGAAATAAGCCGGAGCCGGACCCCCAAGTACCCTAGTTCCCGGCTCCGGAACCGGAACCGGGGCCGGAACCGTAAACTAGCACTCACCCTTCCGGCAGCGACAGCATGTTCTTCATCGTCTTGATCTGCACGAAGTCCCCACAATTCGTACAGACCAATTCGAAATAAGCCGGAGCCGGACCCCCAAGTACCCTAGTTCCCGGCTCCGGAACCGGAACCGGGGCCGGAACCGTAAACTAGCACTCACCCTTCCGGCAGCGACAGCATGTTCTTCATCGTCTTGATCTGCACGAAGTCCCCACAATTCGTACAGACCAATTCGAAATAAGCCGGAGCCGGACCCCCAAGTACCCTAGTTCCCGGCTCCGGAACCGGAACCGGGGCCGGAACCGTAAACTAGCACTCACCCTTCCGGCAGCGACAGCATGTTCTTCATCGTCTTGATCTGCACGAAGTCCCCACAATTCGTACAGACCAATTCGAAATAAGCCGGAGCCGGACCCCCAAGTACCCTAGTTCCCGGCTCCGGAACCGGAACCGGGGCCGGAACCGTAAACTAGCACTCACCCTTCCGGCAGCGACAGCATGTTCTTCATCGTCTTGATCTGCACGAAGTCCCCACAATTCGTACAGACCAATTCGAAATAAGCCGGAGCCGGACCCCCAAGTACCCTAGTTCCCGGCTCCGGAACCGGAACCGGGGCCGGAACCGTAAACTAGCACTCACCCTTCCGGCAGCGACAGCATGTTCTTCATCGTCTTGATCTGCACGAAGTCCCCACAATTCGTACAGACCAATTCGAAATAAGCCGGAGCCGGACCCCCAAGTACCCTAGTTCCCGGCTCCGGAACCGGAACCGGGGCCGGAACCGTAAACTAGCACTCACCCTTCCGGCAGCGACAGCATGTTCTTCATCGTCTTGATCTGCACGAAGTCCCCACAATTCGTACAGACCAATTCGAAATAAGCCGGAGCCGGACCCCCAAGTACCCTAGTTCCCGGCTCCGGAACCGGAACCGGGGCCGGAACCGTAAACTAGCACTCACCCTTCCGGCAGCGACAGCATGTTCTTCATCGTCTTGATCTGCACGAAGTGAGTGCTCATGTCCGTCGCGAGCACGATCTCGATCACCACGTTGCGGAATTCACTGAAAACCGGATATTATTTGAGCCGGAACCGGATTCAACTTGGGACCGGTGTTTAGGTCTCGATGAAAATGTCGCGGAATTCACTGAAAACCGGGATTTAGGGCCGGAACCGGGTTTTAGCTTAGGATCACTTTGTGGAACCTGCTGAAAACGCCGGGAAATACGAGACCCTTTCCGGATGTCATTTTTTGTCGTCAATAGGAACCTTCGAAAATTAGGTTCAGGAACCGTTACCAGAACCGTCAATTAGCAAAATGACCGGCACCCCAACCAAAGCCGGGATTTCCGGAGCCGGAACCGTAAAATAGCACTCACCGGTACTCCTCCCTCGTCAGATGCTGCAGCACGTTCTTATCTTCCTCCTTCATCAGTCGGAAGCACGAGGAGACGTGGTGGTTCTCCAGGACGGACCGGTCGTTGTACAGCATGGCGTAGGAAGAGCTGAGAGGGCCGGGAATTAGGAATGGACCGGGCTTTGGTGGAAGCCGCATAATCTCTGATCCGGAAAATAGAGGCACTCACCCGGACTGGATGTGGAACGAGTTGGTGTGGCCGGTGTGCTCGTAGTCGTGAATGAGCGCACCGAAGATGACGGCAAACAGCTCCAGGTCGCCGAGCGAGGACTGGAACCGGGAATTAGAAGAGGGGAGAGCCGGGAATTAGAGAGCCGGAAATAGATTTTTAATTGAAAATGGATGACATGCAATTTATTGCCAAAAAAGTCCACTCCATCCTTAGTAGAATGTGTGAAACTCAAGTCATTCTTGCTCCTATTTGGAATAAAATCGAGAAAAGAAACAGAGCCGGGAAAAAAACCGAGCCGGAAAAAAGCAACAACTCACCGCCAGTCCGGTCTGGCTGAGCATGAAGTGCGACGATTGCGAGACGTCGGCCGAGTGCATCACGTTGTGGTACTGTAATCGCACCACGTCAGCCAAATTATTTCTAACAGGGCTTCAAATATATTTATTTACAAAGCTTGTGACGGTAATTGGACAAGTTTTTTCAACCTAGAGAAATATGCGTGTAAGGGAAGTCGAATTAAAGTAGTCACCCAAAAATGGATGGACGGGGACAATTTTTGACGAGCAAAAATATAACGCACCGGATTATTGTGCTTGGAGTAGCCCACTTCAAGGGCCGTGAGGTAGTTGTCCAGAGCGGAGAACGGAATCTGCCACATTATTATTTTATTTTATTTTTTTTTTATTTTTTATTTTTTTTCGACCTGAAGAAGAGATGAATACCAAAGCATCTTGTTTCAATTCAAACTTGAGCATAAAGTGAAGCATATTTGGAATAGACCAGTGAAGGGATGTTGTTATGGAAATTACGTAATAACGAGTAACGTAAGTAGACCTCGAGAAATGATACCGCCGTCTCTTCATTTTGCACACTCTCTCGCTTCTCTGACCGATGAGAGAGTGTGAGGAATGAAGAGACGGCGGCTCATTTCTCGAGCTCTAAACGTAAGTAACCAGCAACGTAGTAATGTGAAGTGGAATTTAGAAAAATAGAGGTACTGATCTAAGGTGCCAGCAACAACAAACCTTGAACCGGTCCATGAAACCGTATCGATTGAACAGCTCGAACCCGACGTATTTGAGGGCGTGTCCTTCGGAAACCTCGTTGAGGCGGAACGAGTCGAAGGACCATGAATTGATGTCCTGAAAGTGGCGAAATCTTGAAATTTCGAAACAAACTCCATTCTCTTGATTTGCTTCTTGGACTATCAAGATCATTGATTTATCCATTTCGAAGGCTAGGAAACGTATAAATCTGCAAAATATACAAAACATACCTTCATGTACTCTGCAATCTCGGGAGGTATCGGGCACTGCACACTTTGCTGCTTGCGGAAGAGTCTGAAACAGTAAACATTATGAATATTATGAGAAATTTAACGGAGTATTCATTCTTGTTTATTGTTACTTCCAACTTCCAAAGCGAACTTCCAACGCATTAACAAAATCCTTCATATTATTGCGTATTCGTGAAACATAA
This sequence comes from Pristionchus arcanus, assembly GCA_900490705.1. NCBI lineage: Eukaryota > Metazoa > Nematoda > Chromadorea > Rhabditida > Neodiplogasteridae > Pristionchus > Pristionchus arcanus. The sequence continues at coordinate 368,024 of LS488427.1, read as the reverse complement.
CTGAACGCGCGAGAATGGCCCTGCTTGAACTGTGCACTTTTTTTAATTGTCACGTGAATATTTGGCCTAATTACACAAAAATCAGAGAGAATCATGGACCAAAAACAACTAACTTATCAAAGAATATCCCTGTCCTAATCGCGATCGCAACACTCTTGAACTTGGGCTTTTCTCTCTTCTTGCCTTTCATTGTGTTTTTCTCCTTCGCGCTAACCCATCCCTTATACTAATAAAATGACACGAAGTCTCTCAGTAGTTCATGCAGAGATTCAATTGTTTTTAAACAATATTTCCATCAAAAACAACTAACTTATCAAAGAATATCCCTGTCCTAATCGCGTTCGCCACACTCTTGAACTTGGGCTTCTCCCTCTTCTTCCCTGCATTCTGCCTTGTGAAAGTGGCAGCGAGCCACTCGCGGACCTGAATTCGTTATTTCTAATAAGATTTGCTTCTACAAATTTGTATCGATAAAATTCCCAAATTATTGATTTTTTAATGTGATGTCGGAGGCGTATCAACGAACTCCATCTCGTATTCCATCTCATTATTGCGTCTTTGTGAAACCTATCTGAACCCAGAGTAACGGATTCTTTTGTAAATCAGCAAAAAAAATAAAAGTGAAAATTAAACTGTGAAGCATCTCAGCCGAATGGTATTGTCCATTAGAACAATTTATTTATTTTTCATTTCATGTTTGATTTATTAATTTAAATATTTAATCAATCAACCTCATCCGGCACGGTCTCCGGCGTGACTTCAGCCAGGTCATCGTCCTCATCGCATATTCGCCTGGAAAATATTATTATTTTTTTGATTTTTTTTGATTTCATAACAGTCATCAAGACTGAAAGTTTATAAGAAAAAAATCGAATTAGCGGTCACCACTGTTCGGAATGAGTTTCATGCGTCCTTTTAACGATGACTCGTTCTGTAAAAGTCAATGGGTCTGACGTACTCCCTCAAGAATAAATCAATAATTTAGACAGCCATTCGCTTCTATCAAACTGCTGAATGCGTACGCGAAATACTCAACTCTCTGGCTAATTTGACCTGGTTTTTAGAATTCTGACATCATTTTTTCCTTCATTATATTTACACTCAATTAGGATGCATTTATAGCTAAATGAATCAACTCCCTCACTCATCTCTTGATATCATGCAATTCACCTAATGTGTGCCTCAAATCGTGTGCTGTTTACGTCACTGTCTAATTCGAATGAGTGAGGGGCTTCGAGTCGATTAACTCCTACTATATCTCCTCGTTTTTTCATCGTTTTGCCGCTAAGTAGTTGAGTAGTTAGGCTAACTGCTTTGAAAGAGGTGCTGTGAATTTATTTTCAAGACTGACGGTACCTCTTCATTCTGCTGATGTTTTCACCGGATTCTTCACGAAAAAACGGTGTTCTATTTTGCATCCCAAAAGCCATTTCCAAAATTCCTTCAGAATCGATAATCTTCCATCCCAACTCCCGCAGAAAACGAAATGAGAGTAAATGGAAGACCCGGAGAAAGAAGGAATGCTTGATGTCCGACACGCTAGGTGTCTCATTGCGTGACTACGAAGCAAACCCGAGAAATGCGAAAAGTGGGTCGGACAGACTCCCTCACTTTTCCGTGCTCTCTCGCTGTCTCTAACCGACCAGAGTGCAGGGGAAGTGAGAGACCAGAGAGAGACTAGGATGTACCGAAAGGGAAGCTTGGGGTGGGTCTGTGGATTGGGCGAAGCCCCAAAAGGGGGAAGGTAGTGACGTAAAAAGGGATGAATTTAGCCCAGAGTGGCATCATAGGAGGAAAGGACGATCGTTCTACATAGAAAGTTTGTTTGTCAGGTAGAAAACAACAATTATTTATTACGTCTGTTCTATTTTTTGAACACATTTCGAAACTGATGATTAGCGAAGCGGTTACATACGTAAAAAGAGATAATTTCCCTGCTTTTATAATCGCGATTACGCCCTGGCAGACAACAATTTAGAGGCAATTGGTGTTTGAGTCTGTTACTTTTTGCAAAATAGAGCGGTTGACTGGCGAAATGTCGTTTCTTTGTAAAATCGGTTTCAAACAAACTCGTTTTCAAACGCATATTTTCGATATGCTTCACTCCTCATACGAAATTCTAAAGACTCATACTATTTCAATTGAAAGAGAATGTATAGTTTAAAAAATGAGATACCCTATATGTTTTTGAATGATCTTTTTGGCGGAAGCTATCTGCAATTTTCTAAATAAAATTAGTTACTATATTCCCTACTCGTCTCATACGCACAAGGGCGCTACTCGATGCATATTTTCGAAAAAGACTCCAATTTTTGCTATCACAACACCCATTTGTGGAAGGAAAATTGCAACTTTTACCATATTATTAGTCATAAAATTAGATTTTCACCTCGTCTCGTCCATATACGCCGTTTCCAGCACCAGGGCAGCATATTCGATGTTTCTCTTGAGGTCCTCGAGTGGTAGTTGCCCGGAGTTGAGTTGGTGCAGGATGTATCTAAGCCTGGAATGAACCGACATTTTTCGGAAAATAACTTTTTTCGATCTCAAAAGCACCCCAAATCGTTCATTTCTAACAACAGGACAGTCGATGCCTGTCGGCAAGTCGGCAAGTCTACCCTGAGGGTGTTTTAAAGGCCACAAAAATTTTTTAAATAAAAAAAGTAAGTTGGATCCCGGAAATGAGTTTGGTGCGAAGCTTACGCAGGCTCGCGTCACTCTGACATCCGCTGATGAATATACCTCGTTTAGCTCGTCACTATGCGTTTCAATGCGGATGCCGAATTGATTATGTCACCTCTTCAGCTAATTTCCTTGATTACATGTAAACAAATCGAAAAGTCCTTCTCCAAAATTGAGTTCCAAGCACTAACCCCTATGCTCAATGGACGATCAGATTCATAGATACAACATGCTACATGCGATACATCGGATTTCAAAGAGCGTGAGTAGAAAAAATCGATAATTCCTCCCCCCAATTCGCCATTTACACACCTGCACGCGTGCTTGCGCAGCACCAGCTGGTAGAAGCCGAATGTGTCGCCTACAATCATCATGGTGCGCAGATCCGGAGCCGTCGTGTAGCCTCAAACACCGGTCGTGCACCGGTGCGATCTCCCAATTGCCGGACCCTGGTGCAATTCCCGGTCCTGGTGTAGCTCCTCGCGAGAAAGGTGCGCTGGTGCACCGGTGTAGCTCGCGAGTTGGTCGACTGGGTGATATGTCAAAGAGCACCGGCGAGAGTGAGACTGGGGTAGTCTAAAGCTCGGATATGTTAAGTACAGTATGCGAATTCGAATCAATGGAGACACATGGATAGTCTAGACGCAGATTTAGAAATGATTTTATGAAAATAAGCGCGCGGAAGAATAATAATGTAATTTCAGCGAAAATCAAAACGAACTCCGCATGGGATATCGATATCGATACTACTCCCTATTTCGAGCTCCAAATCGAGATGGATAAAGCGGGATGAAAGGGGTTTAGACGTCTTCAGGTATGGAAAAGAAGCCCCGGCTCTCTATTTATCGGGAGTAAGAAGCGAGGAGCAAGGGAGACATGAGAAGAAGATCTCTTCATTAACCATGGTCTCTCAGCCGGCCAGATAGAGTCGTGGAGCATGGGGAATGAAGAGAGGGGGAGATGGGGAAGGTGGAGAGATGAGAGGGAGGCTCTCGCTAGGATCTTCCTCTTCATCTTGCCGTTTCTATAGAGACGGGATGAGTTGATGGGACGATGGGGAGGAGGAGTCTCTCTTTTTATCGCCGACTGGCAGTTTGTAATTCATCTTGGAAGAACAGTGTTCGGAAAGGAATAATGAGGATCTGTCGAACGATGAGTTGATGGGAGGGGAGAGGGGTCTCTTCTTTTTATCGCCGACTCGCAGTTTGTTGGACGAAATTGCTGGATTTCGCACAGTAACAGTGTTCGGGAAGGTATATTGAGAATCTGTAAAGGGGTGAGTTGATGGGAGGGGAGAGGGAGTCTCTTCTTTTATCGTTGATTCGAGTGAGGAAATCACGTTTGGGGCTAAATTCTTGATTTCGCACAGTAATTTTGATAGGAAGCATTGTGGGAATAGTCATGCGCTTCTTTGGGTGGTCCATCCGAGAAGAAGAGGTAAGGAATTGCTTGGAGCTGCTCATGATTTTACTTCTGATAAACAAATCCAAATTTTAGGCAGCTGCGAGCGAACAAATTGTTTTGTTTCAATGCAAGGTCAACTCACTTATCCAACGCCTCCAGCCCAGGCCCATTGTCGTAGACCTTCTGCGTCCGACCGGAACCTGTAGTTATTTTCGTGAAAATGAGTTTTTTGAATATGTGAGAAATGGAAATCGTCCCCTCACTTCCCTACGGGCCTACATAGCAATTGTGAAACATAACTCACTAAATTTAGATTAATTCTACATAAAAATTTCATGTAACAATTAATTAAATTACAAATAAATTAATGTAAAACTCACTGGACGCTACCGAGTCCGTCCTTCGGGCGAGTGTGAGCGGGCGCGTCGCGTCGACTGGAAATATACATATTTTTTAATTTTAAATTTTTAAATTGTGTAAAAATTCTCTAAACATTCCTTCTAGTGATTTGATTTGTTGCTTGTTTTTTCATTGGCAACTGTAACCTCGATCATTCCCACATTCACGAAACGCACTAATCGTGAAACACAACCAAGTCAAGATTGTGATTTTGAAACACTTCTTTGATCCGTCAAAAATCCTAGAGGAAAACATCTACTCATTTCTCTTTACATTTGTTTTTTCAACTATCTTCTTGAATACTATCATCCCTTACGGATCATACTGCACTTAATAATACTTGTGAAACTCATTCCAATCACTACCGTTTGAGTTTGATGAAAACATCAGGAGTCTTAACACATTTTCAGCAAATTCACAGAAAATTTGAGTAGGGTCAGGATGTGAAAACAAGTCTCCAACACGCGTTTCCCTCGCTTCCCGATTTCACACTTTCTCTGATCGTTTCAGTCAGACGACTAGCGAGCGATTTCCCGGGTTTATGAGAGTGTTTAGGGCGCGATTTCAGAGTAAAGTGTTCTCGCAAGTCGCAAAGATGCCGTTTCTTCCTACACTTCACCGATCAGAGCAGCGAGTGAGGGTACGAGAAGATGAGATCAAGAGGGGTAGTAGGGTCATTTCGGTTCTCGCTCCGGCACATTTCGCGAACAGATTTCGGGAGAGGGATCCAACGGCGTAAAGTGAGAGACAACATTTGCCCTCAACAACATTTGATGCCCAGGCTTCATAAAATCTATTTACAATTTCGGTCAAGAGATTATCGAATACATGAATTTATTTATTTACGCGTGCTGCCGCTCGAAAAATTAATCCGTGTCTTCTAATTGTCTAATACAGCAAGCTTGAAACATACACCGATCAGAGACGAGATATTTAGTAGTGTTGTAATTATTTTCCATTTTCACCCCAGTTTTACCCCCATACGTCTCCAACGTTTCCTCCAACGTTGACATCCTCCGCAGTTGCTGCAGGGAAGGGGAGGTGGAGAAGGAGGTCGAAGCCCGTGTGGGTGAGAGTATAGAGGAGAAGACTAGCATGACCTCCGGGCGCGCCAGCGTTCAAAAATAATGACAGTATACATAATTGGGGAAATCGCGATGTTCCAGGGCAGCATACAATTATGTATAGACGTATAGACGCAATATGCATATTGGAGCTCGGAAAATCAATAAAGCCAGGAAGATCAAGAAAGAGGCTAAAAAAGAGAAATCAAGCAAGTCAAAGAAAAACTCCTAACTCCTAAGGTTGTAAGGTTGTTTGCAAATAAGCATGCCAAATTGGAAGTCCAAGCGTGTAATTCAGCCGCAAATTAGAGACCACGCCGCATGAAGGGAGGAGCAAAGAGATACCAACAATCATGCATGATCAGCCTAGGCGGAGTCAATTTTGGACCATAACCATCATACCATCATGCTCAATCAGAGCAATCAGAGCGCAAGCATGGACTCATCATTTGAGAAATCATGTACCGAGGGGGCATACGAAGTTAAAGAACGTGCAATTTCACACATGAGGCGCCGTAAAGCTAGAGGCGAATTGCCCGTGAACTTGAGCCGTCAAGAGGGGAATCTCGGAAATGCTGAGGATATGGCCCTCCCCACTTTTCACAAAACCCTTGCTGTGTATGATCTAAGAAGTAGTTATGGAAAACGCTTGGATAGGAATTGGATGCTCTAGGGTTACGACCTCTTGTGAAGCAATGCTATGGCCATCTCGGTACTGAAGGATCATGGGAAATAGAGGGAATCCAGGCATGAAATTGAGATGAGAATGGACTGAAATCGTCTCGTACTCGAGTTAAATAGAGTGAGGTGAGAGCTCATGCGAAATTGAGAGGGTCTAGGCACGAAATGCTTTGAGAATAGACTGAAATCGCCTCCTACTCGAGAATCCGTGCAATTCACTCGGGCCCGTAAATCAAAAACGATGAGAGATGAAAGAAGATGAGAAGAACGAGTGTTTACTGCGTTTTTTGCGAGTTGTCAACCCACGATTTCAGGTTTTCGAAGTTTTCAGATTCAAATCACAAAATCAAAATGTGCAACTTTCAACGAACATAGTGTCAAAACAGCTCAAAAGACGCGCTCGCGAAATTCCCCCCGGGGCGCGCTTTTGTTACATCTGCTGCTAACAAGACGAAGAGAAGCGACAGCAACAAATCATTTTAGGAGCGCGAGAATGGCAAAGTTGAGAGGCGCAATTGGTTTTGAACAGATATCTCAAACAATATTTACAAAACAACACAAAAAGTATTCGTTGTTTCTTTCCAGGAACAAAAAAAATGTAGACCTATCGGAAACGGGCAAGGGACAAGTAATGGTTGTGAGTACTTGAGAAACGAGAGAGCATGAGACATTATGAGAATCATCTAAACCCTTCGGGCTCTAGCGTGGAGCACAAGTTAGAGGAGGAAACGTATCATTGGCGAGTTGGTGGGAATCGTAATATTGAGTGGAGCAATGCACTTCATCTCTCATCGTTTTTGATTTACGGGTCCGAGCGTATTGCATGAATTCTCGTGCAGGAGACGATTATAAGTGAATGGTACATAAAGGCTATTAAAATTGAATAATTCCCTCGATCCATAAAGGAGGAAAAGTATCATTGACGAAGAGTCGGAAATCAGAGGGGAAGCGAGGGGCGAGGAAGCAAGTAAAATGAATAACAGGAAGATCAATCAGGAAGACTCTCGGCCTGCTGACAATGACTCGACAAATTGATTTTATCCGGGGAAGTTGACCTACGTCAGCGGAAATGAAATAAAAACATTTGAAATAAAGCGCGAATATTCACGTCAATTTATTAAAAATGGAATAAGTCAATTTTCACAGGATTGCGATCAATATGGCCCCAAACCACATCAAAGGGAGGAGGAAATATACAGCTAACGTGTCCGATTTATCCGGCAAACTACTGAAAGAAATGTCACTATCTACTACGCGAAGCGCTCCGGCGTCAAACGTGGGAAGTTCAGTAGCAATGAGGGGTGATTTGAGAAAAAATTGAGAAAACCCTGCGAAACTCTCAAGATCACGCTTCGGCAAGTGGGAAATGAGTGTAACTCCGCCACCCTCGCCGAGAGTGCGGAAAGTAGAGGACAATTGAACGATTTTGAGGTAGTGGTAAGTGAAAAATTTTGGTATGGACAGCGGATGACTTCCAGTCTTGGGCTCATAGGTTGAGAAAATTCGCTAGTGAGAAACGAGTGTAACTCCCACCACCCTCACGAAGAGGGCGGAAAGAAAGGGTGACTTGAGTCATCACTCATCTTCTTCTGAGACAAAATACTAAGAGGTCAGGTCACATGTCATACTCTCATCTTATCGACATTCAGATAAACAAGAAAATAAGTTCAAAAGTTGAAATATCATGGAAAATAGGAGATCACTTCGAAGACAAGATAAGTAATGAGTCATAAGCAACTATGATCTAAGGAAATTTGGTTCTTTTCAATCGTCTCTTCATTTCACGTGCTCTCTTATCGGTCAGTGCGGCGAGAGAGAGAGAGTGTGAAATGAAGAGGCGTATTCGAACTTTAGAAACGAATCAAAGAAAAAAAAGAGAGAACAGAAGCGCGTCAAAGAGGGTGAAATAAGTCAATTCTCACTCGTCTCGCCCCCAGTTGCGACTTGTGTTGTTTTTATCTTCTGACGAGCAGTAATCCCATACTCTTTTCACTCTCTTTCGACTCGCCCGGCCCTCTGACTCTCTCCATTTCGCATGCTCTCTCGCTCTCTCTTACTGTCTAACCCTCCTCGGTTTACATGATCTCTAACCGGTCTGTCTCTGGACTCTCTCCATTTCGCCTGCTCTCTCGCTGGTTAGACAGGGCGAGAGAGCATGAGAAATGGAGAGACAACATGACTTCTCATTAGGGTTGGCTAAACGGTAACGGGGTTAACGGACCGCTACGAGGGGGGAGAGGGTAGCGGACCGTTACCCCCGTAGCGGACCGCTACGATTCGGGAAGGGGGAGAGTAGTGCGAAGCTCCGCCCCCTTTCTCTCCTCTCCGCCTGCTCTTCCCAACCCGTCTAGACTAGTGCGCGCACTTTATTGAAGTCTGCGTGAAAAAGCTCCCTTCCCCGAATCGTAGCGGTCCGCTACGGGGGTAACGGTCCGCTACCCTCTCCCCCATCGTAGCGGTCCGTTACCCTCTCCCTCTCTCGTAGCGGACCGTTACCCCCGAAATGCCAACCCTACTTCTCATCCTCACCCCGGCGAGTATTTTTGCGGCGCCCACAAAATGACAACATAGAGAACAGATGTCGGCGAGTTTTTCAGCGAGATGTCGTGTTTATTTTTCTTCCAATAATACATATTTTTATTTTAAGATTGCTTCATGACAAACACTAACCTAGCAGCGAAAGATTGCCTAAGAATCAAGTCTGAAACGTATCTAATTTTCAATCAAAACTCCACCCTCATTCGTGAACCCGTGAGCACAAATTATTAAAGCTCGAGAAAATAAAATCTTTGACTAAATTTATTTTTTTTAAATTTTATTTTTTTGGAATGCTTATTCCTCCGGGACCAACTTCGCAGGAAGCCATAATATATGTACTATAGCTGAAACTCAACCCATCCAGTGTTTTAACAAAACATCCCTCTGACAGAATATCCAAACATGACCTCCGAACTCGTGGCCTATGAACTTACAGCCTTGACGAAACGCAGTCAAGACAAAACTGAATTCGTCCCCCCTCCCCTTCCTCATCTTCCCAATTCTTTTCAGTCTATCAGCGCTCAACCCAGCGTCTTAAATCAAGGAAACTCAACGTAAACGGTACCTTGGCTGATTAACGGAAGCATCAGACAATCTACTGAACAGGACAACGTCGGGAAAACTCTACAAACTGAATTCCGCCCTCTCATCTCCCTTTATTTCCCGCCGCGCTTGATTGGCTAGGGCGATTCGGCCCACAAATTTCGGCCGTAAAATTAATAAGATTTCCCAGTCCGCGATTTTATGATAATTTGAGATTTATGAGTGCTTTTTGCGCTGGGCATGAGAATTGGCGGCGTAAATTGAGATTTTGATAGGCCCTTGCAAAAGTGAATATAGCATTTTGAATGAATTTTGAATTTTTTGCATTTTTTTTAAGCATTTTGAATGCAAAAGTGAATAAAGCATGAATAAAATAAAGCACGAAAAATTAGGAAATTCACCATGATCTTCCTCAGAAGGGCCCTCGAGGGTCATACGACTTGACGAATTTGCGAGCTTTTATCTAGATATTTTCCTTCTCTCGCCCCTCTCTGACTTTGCCTCTTGTGATGCTATCCCCCCACCCTCACATCCTTCGTGTGTGAAATCTCTCTCGGGCTTTGAATTATTGTCAGGCTAGAAAGAGCTTGACACGAAGCACTTCTCACAAACGATTAGAGCCTTCCTATCCGAAATACAGGCAAATTAGAGTGAGAAAACAGGAAAGAAATCCCATTGAAATGCAATGGCTCAGAGAAAATTTGAGCAAAGAAGGAAAAGAAGGTTAGCTTGATCTAATGACACCCTCTGTAGTCTGGCTAATAGTAAACAAGGAAGAAATGTTTTGATCATACAAAACCAACATTTTTCATCAGAGAAGGATTTCCGGTCGTGATCTTTCAAGGATGAAATCCAAACCAACTCGATAATCCTTGACATTTGATATTTTTCCACGAACTATTCTTCAACGATGATGCTTTCCATAATTTTTTAGGTAGATTCCAGCCACAAGCACTGACTACGCAAATCCATAATGTAAAAACCCACGCAAATTTACGATTCTCATGGTACCCATCACTTACACATGTACATGCGGATCGAAGATGATATCAATTTGAAAAAGGCGGCAAGATTACAAGCTCACCATCCTTACCCGTCCACTGAGACCCCGTCCCAAAAATTAAAAATAGAGAACATTTCCACAAGCAATCCACGAAACTGACCATCCATGCTCCTTCCCCTCGATCGCACCCATCGCTTCACTCTCTTGTGCAGACCGCAGCACGAAACACTCGCCGTTGATGTTGAGGCGATGGATTCGGAAGTAGATGAGGACGGTAGCGTTGAGACAGGGAGGTTGAGGGATTTCGTCATCTTATAAGGACACCATTGTTGAAAGCAATGTGGTATAATGAGACGCGAGATTCAGCAGAAATGATAGGGATAAAAAGACGACGAGGACGGTAGAGTTGTGGGCGAGAGAGCCAGTGACTTGGTCATCTTACAAAATGTGTTGTTCAGAATAACATTGACGTAGTTGCGCGGCGCGATTTAACAGAGAGCGACAATGATATTTTTTACGAAGAAGTTTGTGTTGAGGATGGTATGCGGAGTTACACGCAAGTGAGGATGAACAATAATTATAATAATAATTATAATCGCATGCAATAATATAAATTGTAACGAGACGGTACGTATTCAGTTGAAACCAGATAACAGAATAGAGTTCCAAGGGATAGTTTTCCTTATTATTATACAACAGGAAGTGGAGCTGCATTATATTCCCCAGACTGCAGATGTTTATTTGAGTATTGTGAAACCTACATCAAAAACAAACAAGCAGAGCTAGCTGAGCAAAAAAAATCAATTGGACGCATGTTCAAATGCAACTGCGATAAAAATTCGGCAGTAGTTAATGAGTCACTTGCAGATAAAAATATAAAAGAGATTATTTATTATTTGATGTGACATACAAAGCAGAGGAAAAACATATTCCCCAGTATGCATCTGCCTATGTCTACATTGCGAAACCTATGCCAAGAATGGTCGAACACAATACACATATCGGTACGATCATTGGATGGTAGTCTTTCAAGGAAAATGGCAATCTTTTCTCGAGGGCCACCGGAACCAACTTAAACTGCCTACGAACGGAGCAAAACAGAGCACCCTAGGCTGAACCTGAACTTTCGAAATTCCATCGAGCACTTTCTGGACTTTTCGAAAGCGAGCAAAGCTGCGCAGGTTCATCAGACGTGGTGTAACCCAATTTGCAATGCGAGCCGGGCTGGGACTACTCTCTCCATTTATTATGCTCTCTAAGCGGCTAGAGAAAGATAGAGAGTAGGGCGAATGAAGAGAGCAAATGTTCAGGCGAAGGAGGCGAAACTCTCTAGAGAACCCAAAAGCGTGTAGGATTTTCGAAGACGAAAAAGAAGGGGATAGTGATTTCGGGGATCATTTTCTGCAAAGTTCCCCGTGTTTATTTTCCTTGACCACTTCCTCAAGAATGAAAAAAAGATCCGCGATGGAAATACAAAGATCGCGTTCGAAAGTGCGTGTATGCCCTAGTATTCATGGCATGCATTCCAAGAGCTACTGTCTAATTCTCTCCATTTCGAGTGCTCTCTCGCCCTCCCTGACTGGAAAGCCGAAAAATGTGAAAAAAAGGAATAGAAAACAAGAGGATTCGGCACTTTTCGGGAAGACTAGATGTAACAACAATGCATCTAGTTCTTAAGGAATGAATATGTAATGCAGCTTGGTGATATTATACTCGCTTCATACGAAAAATGAAGCCAGTCTAGTGGAGGAAAGTTCATCCATAATGCTGTTCACCCTGAATCAGAGAGGCGAGAGGGCGGAATGAACAAACGGTACAGAGATCCAGATTAGGTTATTCCGCACGAACGATCATCGAACTATGGGGAGCAATCAACTTATGGGTCTGAGAACCGGGCTAAAATAAGGTAATTTTCCAGCGTCGAAAAGGGTCAATGTAGTTATACTGACTGACTTGAGTTTCACAAACAATTCAAAAGAACAATGCACGTTGAAAGACAATATGACATTGGCTTCTTCCAAAAAATCTAAATCTCAGAAAAAATGCTTGAAAAATGTCTGCTGACGGTTATATCTCGGCACAAATCAGCGGGATGCGGGGAAGCTTCATTGCATTTCCGCATCGTTTCTCTCTTCTTTCCACGCCTTTCCATTCCATCTACTCCTTCTTCGATCAGACCAGCGAGATAGCATGCTAAATGAAGAGAGCGCGGCGGATATTCGAAAATGTGATCCCCCTAGGGGGGCGCCTCTGTATATTGTCATAAGCGCAGAGCATAGCAGAAAGCGAGCATTCAGCATAGTGTCTGTGAGGCTGCGGAACAGGGAATCGTGTCTGCGTCTCTTCATTTCGCATGCTATCTCATATTTTCTGACTGTCAAGAAACAATGGGAATGGGATATAGGGGGTGCTTCAAGGCTTACAAGCGCTCCTCCGTTCTTTTCGATACGCTAGACATGAAGAAGGAGCAGGAATGCGTCTCAGTGTCTCTCCATTGCACACACTCTCTCGCCTTCTCTATTCGGGAAGGGATCGTATGAAGAGGAGGAGGAGCTCGAAAATAACCCTCGGCGCGCGGCTCGGGGGAAATTGCTCCGGCGACGCGCAGTGGAACTTCCGCTACTCAAGATATGCGCAAGGCTATTACAGCTCTCAGTCTGTGAAAACAGCACAGCTTAGGTTTAGAGAATATCAAAGAGTCTCATCGTTTGCATCACTTTTAGATGCCGAAAAGTTTGCGTAATGCAGTATACAAGTTGTGAATGTCGAGCAGCAAAGGGAAAATGTCCAAGCGGAGGAAGTTCCGCTACTCTATGCGGCTATTCCAAGACGCGTATCGAGAACTGAATACAGAACAACGAGTCGTTTTGGGAGTCTGGTTGCACTAGAGTGGTATTCTAGTGCGCTGCGAGATGAAACAATATGCATTGAAAGAAATTCATTGTTCATTTTCAACGAAGTAAGGCTTCGCAAAAAAGTGTCCTGGTCCAGTTGGCAGTTGCACTGTTCTACCCAACTAATTTTAAGCGCTGTGGTTTCTAGGCGCCTGTGAATTTGCTTGACACTGAAACGGCTTCGGTTGCATGCAGATATGGTAAAGTACAGTTGATTTGTTGTTAGATTCCTTTCAATTTGATCGGCAAGAACGCGTATGACGAGACAATTTCATGATGCGAACAAGAATGCAGACTCGAAAGGCGTGAATATTCGAAGAATTGGGCATAGGCAACAAAGTATAGCGATATGGATGGACGCTCCCAGGGGGGAAAGGGTAAGGACCAGGAACCAAGCAGAGGGAATAGAACGGAATCGAAGCAGAAAACGGCTTCGATCTTGATGAAAAAAGGACTTTTATTGTTTGGCATCGGTCCTTAAGATTCTAAGGTCGTGAACCAGATAGCAGTAAGATATCAAAGCACTCGGAGAACAAAATAGAGGTCGAAAGGATCCGTGGAATATCGGGATACAAAGGCTAGTGACCATGGACCATTGGAGGACGCCATAACGGAACCGAACCGGAAAAGTACCTTAAGTCCTGAAGATTGTAAACAGGATACGAGAATGATAGCACGGTTTGGGCATCTCAATACCATGGAAAGCACGAGAACTGGCCCAGGAACCACAAACCAGAGAACCAAATGGAACCAAGAAGGATAAATAGAGAGATCGAAAGAGCGGCGTCTACATCTCATTGCGTGACAATCGCTTTCAGTTTCGACTACGGAGAAATAGAAATAACTCTCCTCATTTCGCATACTCTCTGGTTTATCTGACTGGTGAGAAAATATGATGAATGAAGAGACCAATTCTAGCGTAGTCATCCCTAGTTTCGACTCTTAGCCGAACCCCATTCAGAAACTTCCGGTGAAACTAGTTCTTCGGATGGAGAAAATGCCATCGCTCTTGAACAGTTTCCGCTTCACATTGCGCATCTAGTTCAATTTCGTTGTCAATTGTAAAACTAAAATAGTGAGACCAGTTGGAGTACGACAGGAAAAATTGTGCACGACCGTATAAGAGGAGGATTATCACAGAAACGACGCGTGTGCTCTCGTGAGAGCAGTCAGTACTTGAGATTAAAATACAGGTAATTGTCTCTTCGTTTCGCACAATTTCGAACCGCTGAGAGATCAAGTAATTGTCTCCCATAGTCTGGTCACGATGTGCTCACTGATGCTAAGGTCTTCCGGAGTCCGAATCAGCGAAACACTGATATCCGGAAAAGTGTGGGAGCGATTAGCATTGACGCTCGAGCGTTCGTGAGAATGTAGAGGTTGAAGTCCAATTGGAGAAGTGATTCCACTTGCACTAGATGGAAAAATGTTAATTGCACTCTCGATATTGTGAGATAGCAAGCGAACCGAGGAGAAAACGTTCATGAATTCAATATTCGCGTGCAACAATATAACAATTGCACAGAATTGCTAATGGTGTGCTGGTTCCACTACATAGATTACATTTGTTCGTTAATCCGATTTTTGCGTGCAACATTCGAACTACTGGCTGTGGTATGCGGTAATTGCCTCCTACTCCGGCGTGATTGATAAGTCTAAAGCACGCGCGCAAGACATCTTGTATAGTTCGATTTGCTGAGTCCAACAGAGGTTTTCTTCCAACCTGTCCTGGTGATATCAGGTGCCTATAGATAGGGACCACAACATAGATGGCCGATTTCAAACCAAGGGGTCAAAAGAATGTTCAAGTTATCCCTCATGGACCCAATAACATCATGTTTTTGCCGTTTGTTGATATCTTGTCTCTGCGCCGCGCTAGAGCCCGAGAAGTACGTGCGCAACTCACTAGGGAAGAGGAGGGAAAGGCGAGACGAGAGGAAAGGGGCGGAGCCTAATTTGCGTGTGTCTCTCTCCCTCCTCCCGCCCTCTCGCTCGCCTCCCCCCGCGCTTCTTCTAACAAAAGTCACAAGCTTTTGAAGCATGGTAAAAATCTGATTTTTTCTCTAAAAATCCTAAAATATTCGAATTAGTCAGAAAATTACTGTTCGAAAGAAATTTTCACCTTGGAACCCACTGAAACAAGCTATTCCCTTCTTTAAATCCCAATTTTGGTACACTCAATGTAAATTTCCATCTTTTGAACAGTGCCTGATCGATAGGTGATGGTAATAGCTATCCATGGCAATTTAAAGTGAGTGATTTGGTTTAGAATGAACCTTGTGACTTTGTTTTCTCGCTTTTTCGCAATATCATGTCAGACGAAAGTGGGCGGAGCTTGTGGGGCCTACCTATAGAAAGGGAAACAACAAATGTACGCGAAAACTAAACATGTAAGAACGTTAAAAACAACTAGAAATAGTAGGACCCTTTGCAATAATACAACAAATGCGTGCGGAAAGGGAGCAAGCCTCTAATTTCCTGCTGCCGGCCAGTTGATTAATGGGATGCACGTGCTCGCTGAAAGTAATGGGAACAAAGAAACAGAGTAGAATTGGGTTAGCCACTAATAGGTTTTGCAAGATTGCAAGACCTAAGAGTTCGCTTCACTATCTACATGCGCTTTCTCAGGCAAAGTGCCTAATTTGAACACTACAATACAACCCGGTTTGAAACTGATTCCCCCGCTGAGTCATACTGACGCATTAACTAAACAATCCATAGATGAAAACCATAATCGGATTCGCCGAGTCTATGATTAGCACGGAACATGCAGAATTGCATGAGAGTTTGTTGCGAAATGAAATCGCCGAAAACCCACAGAGAATGAAAACCACCCCGCCCAAGGCAACAATACTTCACTTCATTTCGACCACAAGTCAACAGTAGAGAGACAAGAACCGAAGAGAGGGACGGGAGCAGAAAATTGAGTAGGCAAGACCAAAGTAGGAGTGGATAGCAAAGGCAACAAAGTAAGATGAATTCGAACAGCAACGGTGGAATTTAGTAATCATTGAGAGGAGTTCACGAGCTTATGAGCATGGTTTGACAACAGTGGTCCTGTATTCTGCATGCATTTTCGGACGCGAACCCGGTTTCCGAACAGAGTAAGCAATGCACAGAGTAGGAACAAATGGAGCGCGCGTTGAAAGGAAGAGGAAAGATCAAAATACTCGGGTAAATGGAGGGAAAAAGAGAGGAGGAGGGCTATCCGAAAACAAGCAGCTCTATCTTGAGAGGATTGGCCCTCGATTGTTTCGCAGAAACATTTATTGTTAGGAACTTCCTAAGCATCGCTCAAGTGGAATATTCGACGTCATTTCGAGTGTTTTTCTCATTATTTCGGAGATTCCAATTTAGCAATTTTGATAGATTTTGGAAACGGGAGGAGGATGAGAGATCAAATCAAGCTCGACTTCATCGTATTTGTGGCATCGATGAACGACAACCAACGTTCATGAATGAATGGAACAGGAGGAAAGAAAAAAGATCAGGAAAAGGAGGAAGGTATGTGAATAGTTGCCGAAAAAGAAATGTTCGGTCAATCCAAGCTGATATTTATCTGATTTGTGATCGTGCTTACCGGATGGATATCAAATACATATTTTTCCAGCGATTTTGAAAGCGTTGTGAAACACATCTGAAGTTTCATATTTGGACCGAGATTTTCGATAAACTACAGGCGTAAAAATCATGAATGAATGGAGATGGGCAAGAGAGAAGAGATGCAAGGAGAAGTTGTCGTTAGCACGTTTTCGTATTTTTTCAATTTATTATTGAAATGCCTTCCTTTGCGATATCAAATGAGTCACTTTTCTGGCTCATTTATGTGTTTGGTGAAACATAACCAACTGCTGGAGCAAGCTTCACGAATGAATGGAAACTCACAAGGGAAAGAAGGGATGCGAGCAGTTGTCGGCGGAAAACAGATAGTGCGCATACTGCTATATGCCCGGGGATATTTATAATATTTTTTGCATATATATGAGAAGAGGGAGCACGGGTCTGTAATGAGAAGAAAAGGCCGGAATAAGAAACGGAAAATAAGAAATTATCTGGAAATGGAAGTGGAAACGGAACGAAAGATAAGGTCAAACTATAAGATAATTCTAAGAATATTAGACTCAGATAGAGATCTCACCAAGAATATATTAATAATAGCATCACCATAATGCAGTAGAGGCCGTTCCGTAATAAGAAGAGCAGCAGAAAATACGATAACATCGGGAGAGCACGGAAGTGGAAGGGAAAGGATACGGTCAAACTTTCAGCAATTCTTCTAAGAATTTTCGAATTTTCCCAATATTACAGTAGATGCTTTAGTTCCCTTTATGAGAATAACTTAGTAGCGGGTAATATGTAACGGGAAATGAGGCGCAAAGATGAGCGATGGATAAGGTCAGACATTCTCGCTAAGTTCTTGGAAATAAAAGACAGTAAGCCGGCTTGAGAGGTCTAGAGAGAACGTGGAAAAGAAGAGAGTTAGCAATTGCCTAACAAGCATCAATGACCAATGAATCATTGCGGAATCACGCGTTAAGTAGTAAAAATAGAAAACAAAACAATTAAGTGCGCAGGGGACGAGACGACGAGGAGGCGAAATGGAGAACAACCTAATTTAGTTGTCCTTCCGAATTTCGGAGTACTGTAACTGCAGCCGTTTTGTTTATGCCAAGTGAGCGATTCGCTCTTTCTCGGTAACAAATCATTGGGTCGGAAAGGAGACATGGCCAATGATCGAACAGAGCTTTCGGTGAACGCTTGTTTGACCGCAGTTGCAATTTCTTCCGTGAAAATCATATTTTTTAGAGCTAGCGTAATGGCAACCATCGAGGAAGCGAGGAGGAAGGAAGGAAGCGAATATGAATGCATGGTGAAACATATCCGAGAATGATCCAATAACTCTTGAATAACACGTTGCCTAGCAGTGATCTCACGCAAATATACGTTTTCTAGAAAAATAGGGTAAATTTGAGCGGCTTGTGTTCATCTATGAACAGTGTAAGGGAAGTTCTCGGTCAGATCTCATGGCTAGAGACCGGACAGGATTTCCGGCACGGTAGGCAAGCATAACACGAAAAGTACGGAGCCGAATTGTGTGAACTCTACCTGAATTTTATGTTCGGTTCTCGCTGGCTTGTATAGAAAAATGGGTGTTTTGGATGGATTATACACACATTCACTGTCTCACCAAATCTGAAGAGAGTGATGAACTCGCGGTGAAACATAGGTGAGCAACGGAGAAAAAATTGTTCTCCCGTGTTCGGAGTTCGGATATGACGGTCAAAAACCGAACAGGACTTCCGCCCAAACCACGAATAGGAAGTCTGCAATAGGAAGTCTCCCTGTGCGCAATAAAAGAGGTTCCGTAATGGCAACAAAGACGTCAATTCCCTGTATGGCTGCCGAACAAGCCTCATGAAACAAGTAGAGGGACGCCGACAAAAGGAATAAAAAGTTAGGAAGTCTTTTTATTACAGTCTCTCCAGCTCAGCAATGTGTATTCTGTAGAAGAAGTGACGTGAAGATTAAGGAAACCCCAATAGTGTTTCCAGTTCTACTGTGAAATATCTGAAATTACGAAAGAGATTGAAAACAATTCAAGACTTTAGCCTATCAACACGAAATCCTTTGGCAGCAAAAAGTTGTCGGCTGCCAGACAGGGACACCGATCCGTCTTCTATCCCATTCATTGGTCCTTTTGGGCATCTCTTTCTCTGACTCTCTCCTTTTCGCGTGCTCTCTCGCACTCTCTAACCGGCTAGATAGTCTCTTCATTCAACACGATATTTCGCATCTCTGACCGCCGATAGAGCGCCGAATTTAGAGTTGGTTAGCTTGGAAAAGGAAAAGAGTCTCATCGCATATGCAAGGGTCGGGTAAATTCGAGGGAGGCATACTCCTGAAACTGCTACCAAATTAGCGCTCAATGGTCCGTGAAGAACAAATACACAGCGGGTTCCAAGTAGGGATAGCAGGACATTAACTCTCTTAATTTCTCATGCTCTCATGGCGCTCTGTCCGGTGAGGGATACATATCTAAATTTGAGTAACCTATTTACGGCGGATGATTCCAGGGGGTTCTCGTATTTCGCAGAATCCGACACTGTTTACAAGGAGCGTTGAGTGTTTCGCGACAAGTTTTCGTGCATCTTATTTTCGAATCAATTGCCAACAGATGATTGGTCAAAACATGGGTGTATCTTAATCGAAAAGTTTGATTACTCTTGCTTCCTTGCGAAGGACTAGCAAGAAACAAACAGAGCGAAAAGAAAAAAATAGGCCTCTCTAGCACGGCATATTACAGTTCCAAAGGGAGTTATTTTCCGCCCCAGATATTCTCGCATGCGCTAATTGAATTTTGACACAGACACGGGGCTCAGAATATGCATTTCTAGAATATGCGTGATCATAAATACGAGATAGTAGGGGACTATTCGAGCCAGATTTTTTCCAAAGTTTAAAAATTAATGAAGAGTAGTCGCAAAATGGCGCTTAGTACCAAGAATGAAATCAAAGGTTGCAGTCACTTCTCTGACAGATGAGAGAGTTTGCGACATGAGGATACTAGACAATGAAAGGTTGAAATCGACGTAGGAGAGCAAAACGAAACTTTGAAGTGCGCCACAGTTTTAAACCAAATGGGGAATAGGCGCAAAAAGGGCAATGAGTATCATTCGAAAGATTGAAATCGACGTAGGAACTAGGGAATGAATGGTTCTCTGACCGGTGAAAATGTACATAATGAAGAGACCATTTCTTTCCGAAACTTCTCAATTCAAAGGTTGAAATCGACGTAGGAGAGCGCATCTTGAATGAAAGAAGGAGAAGAAAGGGGAGGGAAAGACAAAATATGCGGCTAATTGCTGCGAAATTCGTCTCTTTGCCACTCAGGGGAAGAGCCGCATTTTCGATGAGGCGATCCAGATAAGAGCGCCTCTAGAAATAGCGTAGAAATTATCGACTTGAACTCGAAATTCGGGATTCTCTCTGTTAATTTTACTTGAAAAATCGCTGTAATTACGAAGGCATAGGTCTACCACGGATTTCGATCTTGAGTTAAGCAAATTTCGACTTAGAGGTTTGTGATCGTGCTATGAATTGGATGATGCGTGCTTGCTGCGAAATTCGTCCCTTTGCCACTCAGGGGAAGAGCCGCATTTTCGATGAGGCGATCCAGATAAGAGCGCCACTCTAGAAATAGTAAAATTCGAAATGCGGGTAATCGTCCCCTTTGGCACACTCTCATCGGTAACATAACCAAGAGAATGTGCGAAAAGAAGTGAAGATTACCCTTTATACATCCCATATTTTCTAGAATAAAAAGCGTTTGGTAATGTAAAAATCACATTTTGGAGCGTTCCATCAAGATATTTAGACAGGCAGTTCTAGAGAATACGTAGAGCAAGGTGTTGTCGCGCTGGGTAGAAATAATACGCCATTATTCATTCACATACTCTCTCACTGGTCAGAAAGAGATGAGACTAATTCCATGTTGTGATCTTCCATCTGAAAGGATGGCATTACAGAGTACTAGCGAGGAGTAATCCCTTCATTACCGAACAAGGGAAGGATTGAGAGCTCAAGAATATACTCTCAGAGCATTCCATCTTCGCTAGTACCTTAGAGAATGGGAATAGTACACAAAGACAGGGGACGGTTATCTTCGAAATTATAGAGTGCGGCATATCTCATTACCTTGTGAGAGCCTATTCATTCTCCATCCTGCCTTGTCAGCCATAGAAAGATTAGCGTAGCCACCAAATTATAGAGTGCGGCATCCCTCATTACCTAGGGGGATATATCGACCGTGGATGAAGAGCTCAGGACACCAAGACCGAAATTAGTCCAATAGGATTGAGCAATGAGGGGATTTACTCTGGTTTCCTTGAGTGTA
The DNA here is from genome assembly GCA_900490705.1 of Pristionchus arcanus. Classification (NCBI taxonomy): domain Eukaryota; kingdom Metazoa; phylum Nematoda; class Chromadorea; order Rhabditida; family Neodiplogasteridae; genus Pristionchus; species Pristionchus arcanus. Next base: position 346,922 of record LS488427.1, on the reverse strand, counting down.
ACTTGAGGAAATGTTGAAGCATGGTCGGATTTTTTTTCGGAGAGAAATCAGCGATGCGAATAGGTTTCACTATAGCAACAAATAGGATGCACGATAGGCAATGGCGGTTTCATCTCAATTTCGATCCGAAAAATTAATAATCACTTCTCGAAGAGAGCACGAGCGCGCGCTGATCTAGGAGGATCATTTTCGCTGAAGTGCTGCCAGTATTATTTTCATTACGGAAAGAGGAACTGTGAGCTCTAGAAGTTACAAGGAAGGGGATCGCGTACAGAGGGAGAAGACAGTGCAAAATAATCAATATTTCCACTAATATGACCTTTCACAAAAATATTGCGCCAGACATTTGAAATATGGGTAGAAAAGCTATCACGCGCTACTCTCTCAGACAGTCGCCAGACACTTTAGAGAACAGGAGGAGTGTTTTGAATCATACATTTTCATTTCCAACAGGGAACGAAATTTATATGGTGGTCTGACACAAAAATCAGAGGTCTAATGGCTTAAAAAACGATTTTATAGTGTATATTGTGGTCTGATGAGAGATTCTATCAAATATATAGTGGTCTGATATACCCCGGCCCGGTAGGTACAAAAATGTATGGTTTTGACTACTCGTCCAGTCGAGACAAGTGGAGGAGGAACGTTCCGGTTCGAAATTGTGGAGTTCTAAGAACCGTAACGCTACCTCACTGTTCTAACAGACGATAGAGTAAATGCGCCAGAGAGACGGTTAAATGTTCCAAAAATTTGCTGTCTAGTGGCATTCGGAAAACCGTCAGTTCTCTGACGTTTAAGAGAACGAGTGAATTGGGGAGACAAGGCATTTCCGTAAGTGTAAGCTGACTGGAAGTGTAACTACAGTCTGGCTCCTTGAAACGAATTGAGAAAGTGGAGTAGGAAATAGTTCAACGGAATCACTAATTGAGAAATTAAAATTGTGAACTTTGTTCATTTAATCGATTGATAAGCAGTATTGTTTTAATGAAAAAATGGTTCTGAAATCACACCGGTGAAACTTAACCGAATTCCACAACTCGCAATGAAGACGCTGAATGACAAAATAACCACAGAAAAATGTTCAGCGGCTATTTGTTGTCGCGATACAAATACCTAACCGCGTTAGCACCAATCTACCGAGACATTTTGTCATATTTAACACGAAAGCCTTGTGAAACTAAAACTGCTCAAGTGGTGATAAAATACGCAATATTTGCTTGATTTTTTATACTCACAGGCGTGAATGGTCATGATGAATGCTAGTGGTTTTTTTGCCTATAAATCGCAAAAAACGAGGTAATATTATTGTAAATGTACAATAACAAGACACGAAGAGACACAGCGTCGAGACATTTAGTGACGATTACCACTCTGGTTCTGTGTTCTCTCTTTCTTAGACGTCAGTAGGCTCTAATCACAACCTGTGTCCCACTCTCCTCACTTCGCACGCTCTCTCGCTCTGAGTGATCTCTAAGACAGTGCATCCCCGTTTGTTACTAGACAAAGTTCTGTCGGGAGATGCTTCCTACCTCGCCCTCTCTATTTTGAAGGTTCTCTAATTGTTTCTGGAGCTGAGAGATCGTTCAAATCTCTTCTATCTCAATACTCTCTTTCCCTGAAATTTCAGAGAACGAGATGAAGCAGAGATACAGATGAGATACATCTCTAACTCTCTTAGTTTACCCTTGTCTCTCGCTCTGTCTGATCGACTAGATACCATTGTGATGATAGAGTTGAGAACAATGATCTCCTCTCTAAATTGTACATCATCTATCCTCAGTCAGAGAAGCGAGAGAACATAGCAAAATGAGAGAGACAGAGGGTTTGGGATAAGAGATGACAAGAGAGAGCAAATAGAAAAGAGCTGATCCGGGGATCAGAAGGGATAAGTAGGTCAAAGAGAGAAGAAGATGAGTGTTTTCTGCGTGACATCGATACGCTGGTTCGATTCTCTAACGGTCTGAACCTCTAAAGTTCACAAAGTCTCTCGGTTATGAAGAAGAAGCTCCCCGAGTACTCAGACGGATCAGGTAGGAGAAAAGAAGAAACATCGGTACGTGGTTTCCCAGGCCGAGGTTTTCCTCGCACTCGTGATTGTTCAACACAAAGTTCGATCGGTTGAGATATTGTCGTTCTCTTTTCGATTCATGAGCTCAGAGATCTCAAAAGTGTTTCAAAACCCGAACTCGAGTGCGCACGATCAACAGATTCATAATTGAATCAGGAGGGATATCAATGCTCAGCAAATGAGATGTGCTGTTTAGCGAGCTATTGATTGTCTGGGAGATAGGAGAGAGAAAGGAGGGGGGGGCGCTTGATCTACCGCCTCCTCCCGGCCTCTTCCCTTCTCCGCCCCCTCGAACGTTCGTCAAAGGTCAGATACGAGTGGAATGGAAAATAATCTCACGATAATTGGATCAGGAGGGATAAGGATACGATGGTTCCCAGTTGAGGTTTCCCTCATACTCGTGATGTACAGCCTGTGATCGAATAGAACAAATTCTCGTATAACGCAATTCGTAAATGATATTTAAAATTCGGACCCGAAGTATAATTGTTTTTCTTGATGAGATCTCGCTGAAGTCGCATCGCTGAAACCTAATGGAATCCCGTAAATGCCACGGTGAAGGTTCAAGAATGGTGACAGTCATAATCGATAGCTTATTCCTCGATATTTTTAGTCTGAGATAGTTTTACGACGGCCAGAATTTCGCCAGACTATTCACTCGACCCTGCCCCAATGCGAAGGGCCCCCATCAAAGCAAGAAACAGAACAAAAAATCCACCAGAACGTCGACATCATCCGAACTCCAATCAAGATAGCTTCCAGTTTCACAAACGTGATTAAGACAAATCGAACCCCCATCATCAATTCCTTAGAAAAAAAGTACATGCACTACACAACTCAATTTACCGAGACAAATTCTGAACTATGCGATAAAATCCACCCTCCCTCGTATAGGTGTGCCTACCCATCCTTTTTCTCATTTCCAAGGATCAGATGATAACACAGTGCCAATTTACGGAACTCCATCTTTTACCACCTTTTGCCACAATAAAATATACATTTTTTCAACAAATTTAACCCATCCTCAATACGTATGCCCACTCATCCGGAACCGCAGCCAACCCTCACTACCCATGGTATTCTATACTCATGTGACAAACTCATGTGCCGTTAAACCGTTGCACATAACCGTTTCGATCAGTTGTAACGGTCAACATCTATCGTATTCGTGTGCTCACTCATACAAACGCTAATACACGGTGCAAAATATCGCGAAAACCAAATTCCGATGACAGATAATTATAATATACTCACTCTCCATCGTATACGTGTGTCCACCCATCTTGAATCGCAGTCGCTTCCCACTGGTGTCGAGGTGAAGTGCACCTAACATGTTATATTATTTTTTTTATATTTTTTTTTATTATTTATTTTGCAATTTTTATTTTATTTTTAGGTGAAGAGCGGAAAGAGCGCAAGAGAGCATTATGGCATCTATTATTTATTTTCTATGAGCGTGTTTTTTCCATTTTTTTACATTCGTGTCGAGGTGGAGGGCTTATTTCATTTTTATTCGTTTTTTCCAAGACACTCGATCACCAAATTAACACTCAAGCGTGAAATTAAGAATTTCCCGTGAAACATATTCGGCTATTTTCCTCGTTTCATATAGATCAGAAAGCAACAATAAGAGATCAAAGATCAATGACCAAAGACCAAAAACTAAAGATCAAAGATCAAAACCGGATGCGGACGCGCGTCTCGATGGATCCCGCGCAGGCGACTCGAAACGGTTGTCGATGAAGAGTCTGGAATGCTTACTCTCTCTCTACATATTTCGTATGAACTCTCTCCTCTATTAGGATTCAAGTTGGAAGAGGAGTGCTTTCTGAGCCCATCTAGATCAGGGGTGTGCAAAAAATTTCTCGATCTCTCATTTCGCCATACTCTCGCGCTCTTTCTGATCGGCGAGAGATCATTGCGAAACAAGAGGTCGAGAATTTTTTGCACACCTCTGATCTAGATCCCATCTATCCCTAAATGTCTGACCGTCACACTTGCGATTACTCTAAACTTTGCCCTTTTCCAGACTAAATATGACATTGGCGAAACAGCAATGAGGAGGGCGCAGCGAAGCAGTCAGAAGAGAGATAGTGTGAGGAATGAAGAGATCCCTTACGGTTAGTGAACAATTCCATTGTGCTAGACAAATGGTTTCAAATATGTTTCAGACAGTCCATTTCAAGTGGTGTTGAATAAATATATCGTTGAATTTCCGGTCCTGTTCTCACAACAAAATAATTAATTATTGTTTCAGAGTGATTGTGAAGCAGCAGGCTATAACATAGTAAGTAAAATGCCACGTTTTCATGACATAAATGTGCCATAAAACAGGCGTAATTGTGAACCCTGCATCCTTTAAAGAAGGAGTGGCACGAGTATCTGGCTAACTGAGCTATCGATATCAGATGATGTGGCATGAGCACCATATAACACTTTCGAAACTCCCATGTTTGTAATTTTCGTTTGAACTGAGATACGAGCAGTTGGCTGCGTTCCAAGCGACCCTGAAGCGCAGGCAACGAGCTAGAGAGCATGCAAAATGAGAAGAGCGCGCGCCTCACTGTGCATATCTGCACGGTTTGTGCCTCTCCATCTTTAAATGTAAGAGGCAAGTTCACCAACCGATTCGGCCTTGTCGGCGGCGTCGCTGTGCCATTGGACGTCGATGGCCCTGCACGACACGAGAAGGCATGGATGGAGGAGGCTGAAATGGAACATATTGGAGTTGCTGAGGCTATTTTCATAACTGTGCATATTTCACGATTGACATCTGGTATTCACTTCATATGCGCGGGTGGAGGCGGCTGAATGTTTCTTTTCAAAATTAAAAATTTTAATGTAAAATGCAGGATACCGTATTATTTTGCTTTAACAAATAGCTCAAGCATTCAGCTTTTCTAAAATGATGCAAACATGTTGTAGTTTTTTTTATATTGAAGTTTTTAGAATTTTTCCACTGTTGATTTTAATGGAATCGAAAATCCACTACAGAGTTTTGCTGAAATCATAACGATGAAACGTATCCCTCTATTTGTTTAAAATTTATCAAATCGGAATCTATATATAAAAATAAGCTCACATCGCTTCCTTCTCGCCTCTCCCTCTCCCTCTATCTTGATTCCATTCATGCGGACCGGGAGATAGCGCTCCTGACTCTGGAATTGGCTCATTGTTACCATGGATTGTCCATTTGTGCAGCTATTGATTCCTTACCTTTTTTCGCACTGTTTGTCTTTCGAAAATTGGAAATAGTTGCACGTAAATTTGTGAAGCTTATAATGCTAAAAGTGTTTTCGTACCAGTGAAGAAGGAGTGTCGACGCCACCGCGCGGTGCCGCCGTCTTGGCGACGCGCCTGGAAAAGTAAATGATCACCGACAACGCCAGAAGTGCGTCAAGCATTTTTCCTGGAGTCGCCCTGACGTGTTCCAGAATGCGAAAATTGTATTATTTTTATTACTATAGGCTATACGAGGAAAATTATCTTGGTCACTAACACTCGCATTTCTGCATGTCCTGAAACATATTTGAAATACATTTCGAAAAGAAAGAAATTATAATTAAATATAAATGAAGTAAACCCACATGCAGCAACCGCCAACGTACGGAAACACAGCGTCAATCTTTTTTTCGCGTTTTATCGACGGTTCCAATCGTTTTATCGACCAGTGCACCTCAACTCATCTAAAAATACTAATACATAACTAAATAGTTAATCAAGAACAAAAAAAAAAAGACAATAGCGGATACGTGACAGGATAAACAGAAATTTCAGAGCTACACGGGACATTTACAGCTCGATAAATTGAGGGATCGAAAAGGAAGAGTCGAAAATGAGGGGCAATGTCTACTTCTCTGGCTAATCCCACCCACAAATTGGATTACCACAGGCGTCACGAGAAGTGTCAGGAAAAACATTGCGACGGGTTGTTAAAGTTCCTTCATTTCCGGTACTATTCTTGATACTGAACAATATAGTGGTAACAGATTTGACCGAAGGGCTGAGGAAAAAGTAATAAGTCGGTGCAATGTGACACAGCATGATTATGGTTTCGGGGGGTAAGAACGGGAGTCGAACTTTAGAACTCTGGTAAAAGTTTCCTAGTAGGATCACAGTTGGGAGGCCCCCTCAGGCCTCTTCCTAGTAGTTTCACAGCTAAATCCTAGTAGGAACACAGTAGCAGGATCCTAGTAGGATCACAGTTGGATTTCCTACCAGGATCACAAGAGGACAGCCTTTTTCATACCCGTCGCGTCTAGCACATGCCTAGCCTATAAGGGCCTATTTTTTTACTCCCCTCGGACGGCGCTCGAACTGGGCTGCCGTCTACTGCTATCCCGCTAGGGATTGCCTTTTGAATGTGACTACCGTACATGGACGTTCCATGTGTGGTTTAGTTACGGTATGAGGCTAACTCGTACAATATCAATCAATAATACCGTATCTCCCCGTTTTGAGATTCCTACTAGGATCACAGTTGCAGAGGCCACTTTCCTAGCAGGAACACAGTTGACTTCCTACTAGGAAACCTGCAAGATACCCACTAGGAAGTCAACTGTGATCCTACTAGGAAACTTTTACCAGAGAACTACCTGTGCACGACTACGAATACGGTGCTCTGAATTCGCAACCACAGGTAAAAATCAAACTACTCGGCGCATGGCTCGCCTATAAAAGTAATAAATATCTCAAAATTCCTCCCATCAAGCACAAACATTCCAAAATGCTGTCCAAATTAGCGCGTCGGCGTCCCTTTGTTCTAACAATTATTGGGATGATTGTGATAAGGATAACGAGTTTTTGGGCGTGTTTTCAACCACGAGCGAAAATTATGAGCAAGTTTAATGGACAAATAAGAATAAACCAGCCCTGTGTCCTCATTTCACTAACTTCTGGAAGCGTTGTCAATGCGCATTTCGAACTTAGAAAGTATGCTTGGCAACGGATTTCCTCCGTGATTTCCTCAGACATTACTAATTCTGGGAGGGCTCAGGGATTCGGAATATCATGTAGCATGAGTAGAGTCCAGTCGAAGTCTCTGCATTCTGCCTGATCTCTGACTCTGTCTAATAGGCGAGAGATCGTGCAGTCTGAGGAGGGCAGAGACAGGTCAGAGAAGTCAGAGAAGGGCGAGAGAGCATGGAAATGTGAGAGACATCAGTGAAAAAGTCATGATCCGTCAACCGAGATGGAATGTGATGGATCAAATTAGGAGAGGGGACAGATGAAAGGCAACAAATCAGGAGATAGGAAGCTACATGGATTCAGAGAATGAGACTATAGAAAAGAAGGACCCCATAATATCGAGAGTTGGATTCATTGAAATAGTTGTAGCGAAAGCGTTTGAATTTTTATTATCGGAAAGAGAGAGTAGCCTGAAGGGCAATGAATTTGATATTAGGATATTTTGTTATTTTTTATACTCGCAATCGTACAACGATCAACTAAACTTGTGGCCACAAAATGACTACTGAGAGTGAAACCTATTGCAATTCACAAAATATTTCACGGCGTATTCAATACGAGCTCATAGTCATATTGCACACTGTGAGACGAAAATCGCAACAAATGTTGATGACATTTTCGGAATTCGTGAGCGAGAGATCATTTCTGAGATGTAGTTGTTGTGCTGTTTTTCACTATTTTGAGGGCGGAAACAAGAGTCTCTCTAGAATTTCCGCAATGTCTCTCGAGTCAGCGGGGGTAATTTGATCTTTTAGAGTTGCGCACAAATGACAACATGATTCGTTCTTCTGAGATTCTGCCAGATAAGAGTGATTATGGACAGCAACAAATTAGCCCTGCACGAGAAATGATCGGAATCTTGATTCACTAAAAATTGTATGGCAGATTTTTATCTTTTCTTGACATTGCACGGTTGAAAAGGCTAAAAGGTTGGGACATAAAAAATAAGAACCAGAAAAGAAAAGAACCAGAAAGTTTTCTGCTCATCATAAAAGAGGAAGACGTGCATAAAAAAAGAACTTGAATGGCTTATCAAGATTTTTCGTGTATCTTTTCTTCACAAACGAACTATCGGCAAGAAAAATACCATAACAGCCTAACTTTCTAACTAAAATCCGTAATTATGATGTTTTCTGGTCATCACGAGAAGAGACGTGCATAAAATAGAAAGGATGCGAGCCAGAAAGAGGAAGTACTAACACTGAACGAAAACAAACAGGTAGTGCGAGGCTACTGAGACGCATGATGGGTAACCTTTCAGCTCATCCTTGTTTTTGGACCGTCCTCTCCTCGTATTTTTCTTTCCCTATCATTCCTTACTCCCTGCACATTTAGAGCCGTTGTTACCGAAGAGTCAGAAATAGCCTAGATAGATTGTTGCATCTAATCAACCCTGCGGGGAGGTAATATTGACACTAGATATTACACGTATCATAACGAGGAAGTATGAGGGAATACAACGTGTAGCCGCTAGTCACAAGCAGCTTCTCCATTTCACATGCTCTCTCATCACTCCATTCGATAATACAGCATGATGAATGGAGAGTATTAAGCCAATAAAGGGATGATCCCTGCTATTTCAAACGCAACGTGCCCGAGCTATGACAGTTATAGTTAGAATTAAAATTAAAATTACTCAAGTGGCATGAATAGTCCAGCAATATGAACATTTTCAGGTTTTCAAATATTACATGTGAGGTTAATATCTTAGCGAGAAAGTACGGAGTATCAACAACAGGTAGTCTATATTGACTCTTCATTCTTCTTTCTTTCTGATATACAAGATAACATAGAAATTGGAGAGAGCGAGGATGTTTTGAGCTGTATCTGTTTGGTGTGATCCTAGGGAAGAGATAATACAAAACAGAAGCATACGTGAGAAATGGATGGGAAGTACAGTTACAACACGGTGCTCTCTCAGGGGTCAGCTTACAATTTGCTCTATGTATATTTGCCAATTTTCTAGTCGCTATGAATTTCCGAGAAATATCACGTCGAAAGGTCGCTTTTTTGGACTGTTTCATCACTGTTCAATTGACAATGAGTTTCAACGAATCCTAATATTCGAAAGTGTTCGGCAGTATGCGATCATAGGTCATCATCCATTTTAAACAACGAAAACAGCATTCGTTCGAGTATAATAAATTTCCAACGACCGTTCAGATCCCATGCATTTGCGATGGACTAACGACCGGCTCTGCAGATACGATTCCGGGCATTGTCAGAGCCGGGAATTTCAAGAACCGGGAAGTGTCACGACCGGGAATCGAACCGCATGTACTGTATTTAAATTTATGAAGGAATAGTTCACATAATTAGAAAACACGACTGCAAGAGAAATCCGGATTTACCCGAAACCGTATCCGGGAGATTATAAAGCCAGGAATTGCCATGACCGGGATTTATCACGAACGGGAAATTCGCATACTTCTTACAATTTACAAAAAAAGCGAGTAGAAAATGAGCGAAGTAACAAGAGGAGACAAAAAAAAAACCGAAAAGAGGCTCGCGCTACAATAGAAAAACAGCGTCTTTTTTGCTCATACGAGAAGTCGCCTTCTCTCTTTCACTCTCTCGTTTTCCCGTGCTCTCTCGCCCTCTCTGACCGGCGAGAGAGCATGGAAAATTGAGAGAGTCCCACTCTCTGTCTCTCTCACTTCCGCCTGCTCTCTCGCCGGTCAGAGAAAGCGAGAGAGTATGCGGAATGGAGAGACGCAGACAGGTCAGACAGAGCGAGAGAGCATGGCGAATGGAGAGAGTACGGGCTGTATGAGACGGTTAGAGAAAGCGAGAGAGCATGGAAAAGTGAGAGAGCAGGGGCTGTTTTCCTCGGCCATTGTAGAGGATATCGTTGCAAAGAGAGAGAAGAGAAGAGGGGACGGAAAGGGAGCTCTCAAAAATGAGAGGGAAAATGAGCGAGCGTGCCTTGTTCTGTGATGAAAGGGAGCGCTGAGTGGTTCGTGTTCCTTTTTTTGGGAAAGGAATGTTCGAGAAACTAATCATTCCCGAAAATATTCCTTCTTCTGTTAGAAACTTGTTGGAAAAGGAGAGAGTTAGCGAACTATCGTCTACCAGAGAACACTAAGTTATGTTCCTAAGCGCAAGTGGGCAAGATCATTTTCGAAAATGAGGTATCAATATTAGCATGAGGATCCACTCTTTGGGCATTTTTCTTTGGCCACTCGAGAGCACTCTTCTCCTGTGTCCCCCCCCCCTGTCAGTCTGGGCGGTGTTCCGATATGCAGTGAACAAGGGACAGAGTCGTTGAGGAATGGAAAGGAGACAGCGACAACATCCATCACAGAGATAGATGAATATAGTTCAGATCTTCAAAAATGGTGAAAACCATGGATCTTATGGTTAATAGTTTATCTGAGAGATTGACATGATTCAACATAAATTGTAAAATAATCTCAAAACAACAGCTATCAGTGGGATACATGGGAATGGGTCTGGGAGTGAGACCTAGGAGTTCCAAACACTCTTGATCTCAATGGAAACTTAGTACTAAGTAACTCAAAGAGCACGTCGTCGCTTTTCTTACCGGTTATTCATACGGAATCATCATTAGTAGATAGTGACACTAGTCAACAAGCAAGTGACAATTTGTTTATCAGCGGCTTAGACGGAGGAATGTTATGTATTTAAACATTTTTAAACATTAGCAATATATGAAGTAACGCAATTGTGAAATAATATAAAGAAGCAGAAAGCATCCCCCCGCATAGGAATAGTTATGCGAGCATTTGATATATGTTATAGAGAGAGCTTTAACTATAGAGTCATTGACCAGTCCCATTCTCAAGCAAGTCAAGAGTAGAGGGCGTCACAGTAATAGAGAAGGTTGGTTGATTCACGGGGTTTAGAGTCGAGGAGGTACTGCTTGCCGTATCCGAAGTGCTTTGTATAGTGATTGCTTCGATCCGTTCGCTGCCGACCAAATACCACGCAGTACTCCTTAGCCGCTGAAATAATTGAACTTTTGTTAATTGACAAATAATAATTATCAATTTCTCCCAGAATTAATAATATTGAAACAAAACTCACGATAAACTGCATCTTCACAATCATGTCTGACCCAAACATAAATCTCGGTGTCATACAAGTGGCCGAAAATTCCTCCGTCTTCAGCCTAAATTTGAAAAAAATCATATGTTCGTTTTCGTGTCAGAGAGGTCGATTTTCTTTGGTCTCTGCGTCCGAGATAAACGCTCATTTCCCTCTCTCTCATTCGAGAAGGGCGGTGAGAAATATGGATAAGTATTCAAAAAACAATTTTCTTTTTTTTTATATATTTTTTGTCCGGAAGGAGGGGTAAAAATGCAGAATTTTCTCAGACCCTCTGAAACTCTCTTAAACGGTAAGAGCAGAAGAGGTTAGAATTTATACGTTGGAATTTTGTATGGAAACTTATGCACCAAAGGGGATAATATCAAAATCGGATTCGGGTCACGGAACTATATCTATACTTGGAGCAACGCGATAATGAGTAAAATCATACATATCCTCTGAGAGTGTATTCAGTATAATAATCTCCATTCCGATCTTGTTTAGTGCCTTTCTTTGGGTCGACCTGAATTTTTTTATATTTTAACCAGAATTTTACAAACGGAATACCGAAATTACAGCATGATCTATTTCGTCGTCCCAATTAGCTCCTTCGTCGTCCTCCTGAAATTTTTTAATATTATTTAATTTCTCTTAAAATATAGATGAAACAAGAAATTGTTCTATTTTGAGGGAAGAAAATTTCTTTAAAAAAATCATAAAAAAATATAATATTCACCATCAGCCAAAGGTGGAAGGTTGCAGGGTTTGAGACGCACTTTATGGATCCGCTAACCACCGTGTTCTGGAAATATGCATGTAAAACCGAGTCTCTTCATTCTGACTACCTATATGACCCGTATTACGCATTTCTCGCTCAAACGTTCGATAGTAAGGAGTAGGGATGGCAAGTTAATTCCAATTCTCAAGTACTTGGTCTTCGCGTAAGTGATACGCTGATCTGTCGCCTCGAATTGACAGACAATGAGAAGGGAAATGTAAAGGACCCAGGTACTTGAAGGGCTCCGATTTGCATGCAATTCTCTTCTCTCTTCCCCTTTCCTCTCATTCAATCAAGTAATTGTCTCTCACCCATGTTCTTGGGGGTCATTCTCCCCCTCATGGGGTCCATTTCCATCGCCAGTCCTCTCATTCCCTTGGAATTTAACGAGAGGGGAAAAAGGGGAGAGCGAAAAATAGAATTAGGAATTGATTTTTGCATCGCTAGTATGGAGGCCATGCAATCCAGAGAGATGTGTGGGAATTAAAATCAGCATACTAATCTTGCCTCCGAGCGCTCTCTCACCGGTCTAGAGTATGTAAAAAAAAGCCCTATTTATCAGCACACTATTTCCAGAATACTCACCGCGTTGACTTGTCCCCGCCATCCGATCACTAGGGCAATAGAGAGCCAAAGAGTCTTCATTGTTAGATGATAAGCTGACTTTTTCCAACTCTCTTTTATAGGAAAGATGATTCAGAATCCAGAGGAATTCAATGAATTTCCCCTTGCTCTGACATAATTGAAAACATAATTTTCACATTCTTTCTGGAAAAAATGCACGTTATTTCGACTGAGAATTTCATTTTCAGAGGATGATTCAGCAGCAGAAGAAAAGGTTTGCGCGGGTAAAGTGCGAAAAATTGTATCAACATGAACATACTCAAATCACATTATTGATTGCTTAGTGTTTTTTGCTGAATCTCAAGTTGAAATATTTTCGGTGCAACACTTGGGGTCGCATGCTATAATGGCTCAGAGCGGATCTTTGATCTTTCCTGAAGATTTTTCAGCGCTGTTATCCCTTCTCATTCCGCATATTCACTAACAGAACAGACTGAACGATGACATAGCAGAGAGAATTAGCTTCGGAAAAAGGCTCTCGTTCTTCTGCACGCTCTCTCTCCTCTCGAATCTGCGAGAGAGCATGTGAAATGAATAGACCATTTCTCGACAAGCAAAACTCTAGCAGAGGACAGACACAACATAATCTCTCTGAGCACTAGCGGAAGATACATCGAGTGGAACTGAGGCATCTCTGAATCACTGTCTGACTCTCTCAATTTTGCATGCACTCTCGCTCATCTCTGACCGGTGAGATATTATGGAAAATGAAGAGAGTATCTCTCTCGTTCTCTGCCACACCCAATATCCAATGCTCTCTCACGTCACTCTAACCGTCAAGGGAACAGGGGAAATGAAAATGTCCGAAAAAATGAGAGATTCTTCATCAAAATGTGTGGAGGCGGTTGATTCCAGAGGCTGATAACGGATATTGAGAAAGCGGAGAGAAATCAGAGGGAAAAGAGATGTGATAGCTCAGTTTCTCTCTTACAGTCTCTAGTCTCGAGGATTGACCTACCGAGTTTTAATTTTCTCTGACCGTTTTGAACACCGTTATCGTCGCCAATATCTTTATTATTCAATCCCCACTAAATTATCCGTCGTTGCTGATTTTTGAGTAACATCTTTTCCTTTTTTTTGTTTTCTATATTTTGTCCTAAAACTATATTTATTCCAGGATGCACATCATCCTCCTTCTCTTCGGTGTCGCAGCAGCGGTGCCGCGGCAAATACCGCTGATCGATGAGGATAAGAGGTACGCGTATACTGCAATAAATGTTGATTACTTATCGTTGATCGATGGGGGGGGGACAAGAGATTGAACTCAAGAATTGTAGTTTTCTCGGATACTGTACCTGACCTACCGTTACACTTACCGTACCTAACCACAAAAATGTAGAATTGGTTTTTGGCAGTCTTTCTATACAAGCATTTTTCTTGTTTCTGAAATTACTAATTTAATAATCAATCCGTTTTCAGCGGATTTCTCAACTACCTGATGCAGATGTTTGAGGAACGAAGGCTTTTTGTCAATCTCGTCGATACAGTATCGTGAGTTATTTTGAAATTATCGTATTACAGGACGGAAATGGTATGATACTGTACTTGGGGTACCGTATCAGCGCTAAATATAAATATGGGTGAATTCGTATATTAGAAACTGTTTGTCAATGTCGTGGATACAGTATCGTGAGTTGCTTCGAATACGGTAGGATACTGTAGCTAGGTTGCATTGGGAAACGGTATGGACTTGTAAGCTCGTCATTTCGAAATCATATCCTTGACCCGCACTGGCACCTTGAATGCTTACTGAAACACACTTGTCCATGTCCAAATACTCACTAGTGATGACAAGTCGGCATGCGCCTCTCCTCATTTTGCATACTATCGTTGATAAGACAGAAGAGAGAACGCAAAATGAGAAGAGATCTGTTTCGCTTTGTCATCACTATCAAGTGCGCACAACTAGAGTTCAAAATACGGGTCGCCGTCTCTTCATTTCGCACACTTTCTCGCCTCTCTGACCGGTGAGAGAGTACGTGAAATGAAGAGACGGCGTCCCGTATTTCGAACTCTACGCACAACTGCTTTTGCAGAGCTTTCTCAGCGCCCTCAGCACTGGACAGTCGTCGGCCTACCGCTATGTGCTTATTTTGATGTTTTGAATTATAGTTATTTAGTTATTTTTTAAAAATAAAAATTATTTTTTTTCCAGCTACGACTCCTCTGAAGACAAAGACGTTCTTCCTACTGCAGTTTCGATAGGGGTGAGATTTTTTTTCTTTTATCATTTCATTTTTTGTACAGTTAAAGTTGTAATCGTCTCCTTATTTCACAATCATACTGACTGATCAGTAGAGTTCGAAATACGAGTAATCGTCTCTTCTTCCTTCACACTATCTCATCGGTCAGAGAGGCGAGAGAGTTTTCGAAATGAAGAGACGATTACCCGTATTTCGAACTCTACTGATCAGAGAAGAGAGACTGTTTGAACTTCAGTTGAAACCATCGGAGACGAACCCGGAGGCTTATGCATTCGTGTCAAGAAATATTGCGAAGCGGCTGCAATGCGTGGACGGTTAGTAACACAAATCTAAATTGCATTTTTTTGCTTGACATCACATTCCCCTCGTTCGAAAGTATTATCCGATTGTGTTTCACTCTTTGTTCAAAATTCATTACGAGCTCGCTGTAATAGTGTTCGATAGGCCCAGAATCCAAAAAAAATTAATAATTAATTAATTAATTAATTATAATTACAGCCAGTGACGCGGAATTCGAACAGGACGAGGGCGAACCGGAATATGTGCTGATCGTGTAATTATTTATGATATAAATATATTAATTTTTCAGCGATCACACAGAAATGACGGTGAAATAAATATTTGAATGATATCGTAATAACCACAATCATGGTTTTGGCAATATTTCAATACAGTTGAGGCAATAATTCAATAAATAAACATGTATTTGGAATTTCAGGGAGAAAAACCACACGAGCATTGGCAAGGATTGGCAGAACGCCGATCCGTTCGATGTGCTTGGGCAAGTGGCAATCGCAGCCGGCATGAGCGCGGATGAGGTTAGTTTACTGTTGTTGTTGTTGTTTTTGTTTTTGTTGTTGTTGTTGTTGTTGTTGTTGGGGTTTGGTGTTGGGGTTTGGTGTTGTTGGGGCATGAGCGCGGATGAGATTAACAGTAGAACTTTAATTTGAAAGTTTCGTTGGATTAAGGTCATAAAAACATTGCTGATTATTGTTTTTACGCTGCCCAAAAGCGTCTACATATATATTCGAGATACAAATTCATCATTTCAGGCCTTATTTTAGTCTTACATTACATTACATTATCTACATTATCTACATCTTACATTATCTACATTACATTTCGTCTTAATGTTAGATTCATCATTTCAGGCCTGGCGGATGCAGCTTACGGACTGCTGGTTCATGCGAGTGCCCGAAGTGGCGAGTTTTTAATTTATTTTTGTTTTTTTATATTTAATTGCCAATATCCTGAATCTCTCATCGTTTTCGAACGCCCATTAGGAATTTGATTTTTTTTTCTGAAACATAACTACAATTTTGAATTATTTTTTGGATTCAAAATCAGGGAAAAAGGTGGTTTCAGATGCAAATCAACGTCGCTGTCGCTCCCGAGGAGAAGAAGATTCGATCGGGATGGATCGTTGAGGTTTGTAGACTATTTGATCTTTGATCTTTGATCTTTGCACATTGGTCTTTGACCTTTGCTGGATGGCGCTTCTCATGTATACTACTGGCTGTGCAGAGTTAAGCGACAATAGGTGAACAGTCAAATGAGTGCAGAAGGACTGAAAACCATAGTGATCTCTAATCTGGGCGGCTTATCTGCCATGTTGATCTAGGATATCGGACAGGTGAACGATCGGGAAAGAAAAAGCAAGAGAGATCGAATATTACAGCTGCTCTTGCGAAAGGGCGCAATTGAAGGCGAGCGATTAAAGATTGAAAAAATATTTAAAAATGAAAATGTATTACAGCGCTATCCACTCGGCACGCTGCAGAACACGTCCCCACTACTTACTGAGCCCCACTACTTGGTGAGCTTTATCATAATTTTCATTTTTGATCTTTGATCTTTTTGAGCTTCCACAGTATTCTGACCCCTTTGTTCTTTGTAGAAAATGGTCAATCACCAATATCAAAACCCGGGAAGACGACCCACATTACAGTACCCCGTCTACCTTACCAATTACACCTACATCGACCGGGACAGCGGGAAATTCGTCGACGTGCAAGAGTCGAGGGGAGAGGATGGGGTTTGATCTTTGATCTTTGATCCTTGATCTTTGATTCACTAATTTGAGCTCAAAGACCAAAATTAGTCTCAATTTAGGTTATGATATGTTCCAGCCTTGCTTCATAGTTCACGTGACTTGCCATAAGTGATTTTTCCTCGAAACGTGACTGACAACAAATCAAAGTCTTAACTCGACTTTTTTGATCTCCGAATTCTGATCTTTGATCTCTTCAGTCCCGCGTTTGGACGCCCACGGGATGGCCAGTGTACGCGAAAGTTGCGCCGTTTTATGAAACGCCGTCGATCGGAGAGGTGAGTCGAAGGAAAGATTAAAGATCAAAGATCAGAGACCAAGACCAAAGATCAATCTCAGGACGGCAACTTCACGCGCTTCCGAGAGACGGAGACGGGCGTGTTGATTACGACGCATAGTCAGGTGAACAGAACCTTTGAAACACTTTTTTTGGTTTAAATGTGAAGATGCCGGATATGGTGGTTATCTGACAGAATAGCACGTACATTTACATTTAGTCGCATTTGAGTTTTGGCTGTTGAGTTTTACAAACGTTTCATTGTCCACAACTATCTACGGGATTGAAAGATTGTTGATAGGGGCCGTTTCGCAAATTCCAAAAAACTTCATGTTCATGCATAGGTAATGAAATATCCATGCCAAAAGTCGACATTTTCATTGAGTGATTTTACATATGGATAGAAAAGTCAATTAATTCTGAATGGAGCCGTCATAAATATGAAATTTCGCCTCTCCTTTTTGCCTTCTCTCTCGATGCTCTGGCCGCTCCATGAGAATACGAGGAAGAGCGACATCATTTCTTGCGATATCATCCTAATTTAGATAATGCGCGTCACCTACAACATCGAGGAAGAATCAACCGAGGAACGAATTGAGTTGCACAATGGTCATCACTACTTTGTGAGCTGCAATATGAAGGAGGTCAGTATGTATTTAGAATAAGGACAGCAGGAAGATATGATAAATAAGATAGGGAATTGAGCTGCATAATGGTCATCACTACTTTGTTAGCTGCAACATGAAGGAGGTGGGACAATATGCAGTTAATAGTCATGAAAAATCAACCCATGTCCGAGATAAGTGAGATATGTGAGAGCAAAGGTTCATATGTAAGGTTATCCATATGTTAGGGAACAAAAGGTGATCAGAGTAGATGCAGAAGAGAGAGATAGAGGTGCTTGGCCATCACTACTTTGTTAGCTGCAATATTAAGGAGGTGAAATATTAAACAGAAAGTGAAGCAATTCAGAAATTCATAAGAATAGGGTCTAGTGTGATGATCAAAGTGTTCTCCTGAAATAGAACAGATAAATGATTCACAGTAAATTCCAAAAAAAACGTCATGATCATGCATAATGAATTATCCATGCCAAAAGACATTTTCATTGAGTGATTTTACATATGGATAGAAAAGAAGAGTAAAAATGAGTATTCGTTCCATTAAGGGTAGCGCGACGAGAAACCTGCTCGTGGTAGAAGACTCGCGTCTGCAGAATATCACCACTAACGACGGAGTGGAGATCGAGCTGCAGTCGGGTGGTGAGCGTGATCTTTGATCTTTAAAAAAATCTCTATATTAGTTATTGAGTTGCGTTTCACGAATACCTCAAATGTTTACAGAGTCATTTGGATTTGATTTAGCGAGCGTATCGAGAAAAAAAACAAAAACAATTTTTCTGTCAATGGCGGCTTTCGTCGTGAAACTGATTAAGCAGACTCATGAATCCGACTATCCCAATGAACATCATTTGCAGACCACACAGATCGCTTCCAATGCCATCCCAAACGAACGACTCCTTCGGGCGCGCCCGAGCTGCTGCAATTGGACTTCATACAGCAGTCGGGGAGGTGTGTATGAAAATGTTTATTTCTTTTTTTACATATATACTTTTTTCAATAACAAAATCAAGTATTTCATATCTGTTCCAATAACTTTAAACATTACATTAGGAATGAGTTTCACCATTACGTTATTATCCGTCTCGCAAGGCTTTGCGCAATAACTGTCTCAGTCGGTCGCTCAAAGACTAATTCACACTTGTCCTTCTTCTCCGAAAGAGAGAGAGAGAGAGTGCATAATACTTCCAGTTCCTAGAAAACATTGCCTTCCAGTCGCGACATCCCCTGGTCGGACCGAGAGATTACTGTGAGAAGGATCAACGTGGTCAAAGAGGAGACGACAACTACGGCGATGCTGCCGGATGGGATTGAGGAGTTTGAGGAGAGGGAGATGAAGTAAGCCAAAAATATTTATAGAAGCTCTAACTTTGGCGTTGCCATTGAATGAAATTGTATAAGAAGAAAAGAGCACCCCCTCACTAATTCTGAATAGAATGCAGACTATGATAATGATAACAATAAATGTCCTGATTCAGCAAAGACAACAACACGACCGACGAGGAATTGCTGAAGGAGCTGATGGAATTCAAGGAGCAGTGAGAATTATCGCGTCTTATATGCCCTTATACTTATCAGAATTACTTTCGCTTTGGCCAAACTGAATTACGTATACTCGAATGTAACATTTCAGGAGAAAGGCAGAGGAGGACCTGCTGATTATCGGCACCGTTATCCTCAGGCCGCAGCAGGAGCAGGAGAAAATGGCCGAGGTGAAGAAGCCGGAGGAGGAGGAGCGGGATGAGAATGAGGTACTGTGTTAATTACTGATCGAAATAGAATTAAAAATACCTGGCAATTTTCGTGGACTGAGGCACTATGCAAGGGCCTCAGCAGACGGCTTAGAAAACTAGGCGGCACATTCCTATTCCTACAGTAGCGTAACGTCTTGCACGACAAACTGTTAGTCGGGTTCATACATACGGGTTCGAGGGACTGAACATAATGTTTTGCAGCAATTCATGACCCGTCTCGCCCTCATGGTTCTCGCCGTGTCAATATTCTATCAAAGAATTC
Organism: Pristionchus arcanus; assembly: GCA_900490705.1. Lineage (NCBI taxonomy): Eukaryota > Metazoa > Nematoda > Chromadorea > Rhabditida > Neodiplogasteridae > Pristionchus > Pristionchus arcanus. Next base: position 327,267 of record LS488427.1, on the reverse strand, counting down.
TGATATATTACATTGCTCAGAAATGCTGATGGCCTTTCGGAATCACTAACTAGACTAAAAACCGTGACAAGCGATAACGAACAAAGACATTTGTTGGGTGTCTTGCTAATGAACATAAATTCTCCGTGAAACATGCTCTTCCCCAGATTATGTTACGATTTCAATTAACTATGACTCATATTTTCCAGAAATTCCTGACTCGTCTCGCCCTGATGGTTCTCGCCGTGTCACTGCTCGCTCTTGCCTGTGTGATCTGCGCAGCGGTCTGCATTCGGAGACGAGTGGTGGGTATATTAATCATATATTAAGTAATTTTAATTAATTCGGCTCCAAAATGAGTGATCCACACATGTATTCGGAGAAGGGTGGTGGGTTTCCTTTTTTCAAGCAGAATATTATCTTATCTGATCTTATCGATAAAATAGTGCATCAAACTAGCCAGCTACGCTCGCTTCGCTCGCTCGCTGGCTAGATGTCGCCGGGTTATCCCAGTCATCTGCAAGCGCTTCGCATCGCCGGGTTATCCCGATAATATGCGAACGCTTCGCAAACGCTTACCAGTAATTTGCAAACGTAATTATTGGCTACATTATAAATGTTTTCCGGATCGCTCTCGGTCTCAAGAGCCTTTCATAAGCGTGAATGTTTTCCACCGATCTAAAATTGACCCAGTGAAACACTTTGGTATACTGTAATAGCGAGATACGCTCGCTAGATTTTGCACCGCCTTATCCCAGTCATTTTCAAACGCTTGCGGAATGCGTTCCGCCTAACTACTTAATAAATTCAGCCTAATTTCCAGCGAAAACGGAGCGAAAAATAGTTTTGTAAACAAGTATTTCATCATATTGCATAGTGATGATGAAATTGATTATCGATTTATTTTGAAAATTTTATTTACGAGAAGTTTGATGCCGAGCACGATCGATTTGGTTGAGTTTCCGGCGAAAACGGCGCAAAAAACGGTATCTTGCTTCATCATTACGCAATATTGCATAGTGATGACGAAATAGATTATCGATTTTTTTGTGCAAATCATGACAAGTCGTTTGGTTCATCGCACGAGCGATTTGGTTGAGTTTCCGGCGCGAACGGTGCGAAAAACGGATTATTGCATAATGATGACGAAATCAATTATCGATTTTTTTTTGAAAATTTTTTTCATAAGAAATTTATTGGTAAAGGATCTGAGGCTGTACGATCAGTTTGAAGCGAGTTATAGGCAAAAAAAGTTGAGCGTGACAGACAAACTTAGCCACAGACAGACAGACAGACAGACAGACAGACAGACAGACAGACAGACAAATTTTTTTTATATTCTTTAGTAATGGGAGGAATCGCGCCTACTCATCTTGGTGTTTATGCATAGGTTCCCCGGGTATGAAGTAAAATTTTGGGTAGTTCTGGGCTTCCGATGTGTTGCGATGCCTGTATTCGGAGACGAGTGGTTGGTTTTCATTTTTTTGTGTGTTTCACTAGCATAAGGATTCCAAAACAAATGCAAGGAACCGTGTTCGAGTATTGTTATACATACGGCAATAATTAATTAGATCAACACGCGACAAATTTTTCAAAAGCAATGATCTGTAGATTGGTACGAATTTAGTTCATTAACAAATCAAAAATACCAATATTAACAATCAGTTGTCCCAACCCTATTTACACCCGATGTGAAACTCAATTTCAAAATATTTCTAAAAAAAAAACTCACTTCAGAGATCCCGTGACCCTCTCCATCGCGCGTGGGCTGAAGAGAGAAGGGAGGAGCAGGCGAGGAAGAGGAAGGAGGGGTGGGTTTTTATCACAATTAATTATCATTTATCAATTTTAGTATATAAATATTTTCGAAACTCAGATGAGTTTAATTGACTCTACAAATGCAAGACTCATTTGAGAAATTAATGTAGCCTTTGCAGACGAGTAGAAAAAAATTTATTCAATGACTTCAAATGTTCATTACGTGCTCTGAGATCATTTTGACTTCTTACCTTTCATACTTTGGGACAGTCGACTGTCCGAAAAATGCGAGAGATCATTCTCTCTCGGACTTATTCCTGTCTCTCAACTCGCGAGCGGAGCGGCTGGCTGATGTGAGACAATTTTGGCCATCCCTAGTGCTCTCTGTCTCTTAACCACCCAAAGAGTGTGCGCGGGACAATAACCACTAACAGTCTCCTTTGCAAAAATGAAGATCACAAAAGTTCTTAGAATTGGCATGTGTATCGATTACAATGAGCTCATTCGGACAGTCCATATGGTGATCGCAGCTGGCCTTACCAATGGGTCCCACTTAGCGTTGTCTTACGACTGTAAAATCGCTTGACGTGGATACACCTTTACTTTTTTTATATGGTGATCGCAACATTCCCTTGTAAGCCATAGTCTGTTCAGTTCCACCGTGCTCAGGCAGCAATCGCTCAAGAAGCTGGAGGAGATCAATAAGAAGCACGAAGAGGAAGAGGTACGGTAGTCTGTGATTACGGTAGTGCGCAATTATGGTGATTCGAAATTATTGTGCGACGATGACGGTAGGGTCCGAATATGAGAGAGAACGATAGTCAGATGATGCGTCTCCTGAAAAAAATACGTGAATATGTGTTTCACTAGTCACATCTTTCTACACCGACAGAAAAGGATTGTAATCGAACTGCAAACGCGAAATATGAAATATGTCTGAAACACATCCACATTTTCATTCTGAATGTGGATGAGCGGTTGAAATCGGGATACGTTTCAGATACATTTTATGTTCTGATGGAAATCCGGAAAAATTCGATTTGCAGTCCGATTACGGTGTGGCGGGAAAATTCAAAACTTAATCCCCTTGTTCACCCTTTTCTGGAGAGAACAAAGGGGATCAGAATGCTGTGTAGTGATTCAAGTCGTTGATGGATCATATAAGCTGATGAATGGACTGTGTCCTCTCTGAAAAAAAAAGAATCTGCTACAGTTTTGCCTTATCCATCGGTGAATCATCTCAACAGACAAACATTTGCAGGCCCGCAAGCTGTCCACCTCCTCTTGCCCGGCTCGTTCCAACAGCACCAAGAAGATCACGTTCGCACCGAAGCCGGCTGGAATGAGGACGGATGATCGTGAGATTTATTTTCATTACGGGACCTCGAATTCGGAAAGGCTCACAAGGCTGTCAGTGGATGTCAATGCTGTCAGTGGAATAGCATGATGAGTGGTAAATTTTTTGTCGAAATAGGCAGAGCCCCGAAGTCAGGTATTCAACTCCACGAGAGATGCTGTGATCGATGGGTCACCGGCATCTCTCTTCGAGTAGAGTTCAATACCTGATACGGTTAGTAGGGTTTTTGTAAAAAGCGGGTGCACTGGTACCATTGCAAGTCGAGTGCCTTATCAGAACTTATGCACAGTGTGAAACTCAACTGGCTAACCATTTCGAAGGCCGTGAAGATAATAAAATCGTTCTCTTCCAGTCGTCAAGATGATCAACGAAGAAGAAATCGGGTCAAAAATCGACGCGATGGTCGAGGCGGGTCCGGATGGGGAGGAAGAACTGCAGCAAGCGCAGCCGGAGAACCCTACTCCGGAGGCTGCAGTGGCTGCGAGTCCGGTCGGAGATGGTAATGAGGGTGGTTCTAGTGTTAATTCCTGAAAAATCATGAAAAATTCCAGGTACTTCCGTCGCCGCAGCTCCGGTTGCAGAGAGAAGAGCGGGAGTAGAAGCGGAGGAGGAGGTGTGTTTGGTTTGCCACTTCAGACAGCAAAATTTGCGGTTTGCGGTAGCGAAATGAATCGCCCATCTATTCAGATGGATGCAACTCCTCTCGCAACTACTGCTTCACAGGAAGCACCGATTCCTGCAGCGAGTGAGTGTTTCTATGAATATTTTGTCGGACCGGAAATGCTGGTGAATTGAGTTTCACTCCGTGCAGAAATTCTCACAAAGTTCTCGACTTGCGATGGATTGAACGAATACGACTGCAAAAAACAATTTTGAAACATAAAAACATGTTTGAGGTGTGGATATGGAAAGTGTTCTTTTGGGGGGGGGTCTGGTTGGTGATCCCTTAATAACCTCTCAATCACAGGAACGGGAGCCCCCATTGCGTTGGCTGAAGTTGTCGACGAGACCTCGAAGGCTGGCTAAGAAAACGTCGTATTATACCTTAGCTCCTGCAGCTCCCAGATGCTTCCCATATTCACTGTACAATTAATTATCCATATGTCGATAAACAAATTCATGCCCGTGGTTTCTCAGCTGTTTCTGCATTTCCTTTCCTATTTTTGTTCTAAAATTGTAGTTGATGATCAGCAGTTTGCATTTGTGACGATGTATCATAAAAAGGTATACAAACAGACAAAGTGTATGCAATAAATGATTTTCAATTTATTCACATAAGGGACGAGACTTTAATATTTAAGGACCATTTCATGAAAAAATCATTTCATGAAAAGTATTATTCTAGGACATTTCAGAAGTTGATCAGTCGTAGTATTTTGATTATTGTTACTGCATAAATACTTCGTTCATTCTCTCAACATGTTTTACTTTCAGCTCCCAACAATCGGCGCATTGAATCGCTGGAAAATTACATTTTTTGTCAAATGACGATCTAACCGTCCACGACGATCGTCCACATTGTGCCAATTTGAGTTCGAAATACGGTTAATTGTCTCTTAATTTCACACAGTATCTCACAACTCTGACCGGTGAGAGACTGTGTGAAATGAAGAGACGATTACCCGTATTTCAAACTCTACACTTGTCCTAACCTTCCACATTGTGCCAATTATTCACGTATGATAGTTTCCTTAAAGGTCGGACGCACGAGGCTGTTAGCCACATTTTCTTGGGTTTACCGTCCTGAATAGGTGCTCCTTTTTTGTCGAGAAGCAGTTGCTAAATGCACTCATTTTGTCGATAGTCATGTAAAAGGCGCTAGGTCAGACAACATATTGCGAAATAATTCTCATCCGACCTAGTGCCTGTAAAAATGTGTCAAAACTAGCCTCGCACAGTTGATCAATTTCAGCACATGGGAGGTAGTTGGGGTAAAAGTTATTTATTATGCGTAGCTTGTCAAGTTTTCGCGAAAACATGCCCACTATTATGGACGACCATTTCATACTGAGCAGTCCAAACATGTAATTGGCGGTGCTAGTGATCATCGCGTCCATAAACTGTGTGAGTTGAAGCGATTTCACAGAGTCGGCTAGTTTGTGAATATATGCAACTGGAAATTACTGATTAGATAGGTATTCTCTTGGAACCTCAAACCTCCATTTTGCATCTCGTTTTCCCTGATGGAAAGCGATAGTTGTTCAACGCTATGGAGATTAATAATTTCCAGAAGAGTGGTGCTAAATTTCTCGATTAATCAAGTCATATCTTGCGTTTGAAATGCTCAGCAAACTCAATGTGCTGGTTAGCGAGCTATTATTTGCCTGGGAGAGAGGAATAGGGAAGGAAGGGGGGAGGACAGTTGATCTACCGCCTCCTCCCGGCATCTTTCCTTCTCCGCCCCCTCGAACGTTTGTCAAAGGTCAGCTACGAGTGGAATGGAAAATAATCTCACGATAAATTGAAGATACTCACGAATTTTCATCAGAAATCTTGCCAGTGACGAATTCCAGGTTATTGAATTGAAACCTTTCGGTCAGATTGCAGATTATTTCGAGCAGTTTTGGACTTTCACATTCGATTTTGACCTGAAATTTCTGGCTTCCTTTCCTTCAGATTATTGTAATTGTACCTTGCCAATATTTTTGCCGATGCATTTCCGGAGATACTTCATGAGCCATTCGTTATCGTAGTCGGACGAGAATTTGAGCTCGAAACTCTACAAAAGATTTGAATGTAATTGATGATTATGCAGCGTAAAATAACTAAGAATATTGTCTTAGCCGAGAGGTAGGATTCACTCAGAGGGATACAATAGGTTTATTCGAGCGTGCGGTTACGATCCCAAGGGCTATAGGGAAATGGAGCGTTATATACAGAACATATTACGACTCGTTCGATGACAGTGGGATGATACTAAACGATCCTTCAAGCTATCGATTGAGGGAAGGAAGGAAGGGAAGAAAGAGTGGGAGGAAACAGTCACGACAAATATAAACTAACCACCGAATCGTCAATATACTCGGTCCGCTCGATTCTATCGTAGAAGTAGGATGGCCATCGAACGCAATGGTGCTTGAGACGAAGCTCAAAGAATCGAGTATTCTGAGCCGGCACGCTTATTGCAATGCCCAGTTTCTGGACCTGAATAAGGAAATAGTAACGAAATAGTAAGGAAATAGTAAGGAAATAGTAGGAAATAGTAGGAAATAGTAAGAAGAAATAGTAAGGAAGAAGGAAATCGTCGGTTTCGATTTTAGTAGTGCATATGGAAGGATTTCCAGTAGCGGTATTTACAGTACCAAGGTAAGAGGTTCGAGGTAGTACCATCTTGAATGCTGATGCCGAACTTGCAACGCTAGCAGAACATACCCAATCGCCCTTTAATCCTTCTACGATCAGGCTTAGCTCGGTGGCGATTTTCATATCAATGTCCTTGTACGAGACAACTTCGACTACGCGATCTTGGATCAATCGAGAGGTCTGAATTAGTGATTTTTAGTTAAAATATGACAGATAACTCACCAGTCTAAGCTCGAACATTTTCTCTGCTCCATATTCAATGATTCCCCACAAGAGTTCCTTTGGCAAACGTTCGATGGTGGAAAGATTGTCCATTGAATCTAGTTGTAAGTTATGAAAAAAACAGTTTCAAATCGAATCAATTCGCGTCTATTTGCGCTAAAACAATGTATTCCCCGCCATTTATCAGCCAAATTAATGCTGGAATATGTGGCTCGTCCACTGGGAACGCTGTAGTCTCTAAACATCACTAAAAATGTTATCTCTCCCCATAATTCATCTCGACATTCGAAATACACGTGTTGTCGCTGTAATATAGGTAGCTTTGATACATTTATATGTGCAATGAAGGAGAAAGTTCACAAAGAGATAAAGGTATCGAACAAAACGTTTATTCAGAAAATCAAAAACGTTTTACTGGATTGATCAGTCAGTGATATTACATAAATTATTTAATTTTCATAATGTATGTATGTGTGTACTCCCTTGTCATTTATTTTAAGGCAAATTGTTGAATTCAGGATCAGTATGCATACGAATAATTATATGTATTATCAATATCTTCATTCTGTCTCGACCAGTGCTTGACCATTAAGACGACACCCGCAAGCTTTGATCGGGGATGGCAAAATTGTTTAACTTAAATAATATTAAAATATTTTTAATATACTATATTGTAATAAATAACAAACCATACCTTCCAGTAAATGCCCGTCAAAATATGAATGATGGATTGATTCATTCGGACTGCAAGTAAGGCATGCCCAAATAGTCTTCCCGAGATAGGGCAACTTCTGCAATAATAAGATTGTTTATAATATTTTTGCGTGTGTTCACTATTTTGGTAAAGCCACATCACCTTCTTTAGAGTATCAACACCACTTCGCTTCATGTATCCTGGGTAGCCGGGGTTGGCAATGTACAACGTATCGAGCTTTCTCGATAACATATCAATGATTGTTGTTGGCCAGTCAACATTATATGCACCGAATAGGTAATTTGAGCTCGAATTAGGCGCTTTTGCAGTATTCGGCATGTGCTTTTGATCTATGATCAGTGTTCGAAGCACGGACGAAAGTTGAAGAAGAAAGTCCACTGAAACGAAAATTCGTATTTTTGCGTCACATTTACAGTAATCTAAACAACACAAAGGAACTCACCAGGGTCTGGGAGAAAAACTTTTCTGACTATCAATGACAATTGCTCAACTTTTCGATTGGTAATAGTGTTGAGAAGAGGATTTCTAAAATATAATGTCCTAATATGTTTTATTTTTCGAAATTCACTTACACTATTCCATTTTCCAAGCAATCAACGGTCAATTTGAGCTTCTTCAGTCGAAAACAATTCAGAAATTTGAGTGCCATAGACAAGCAGCGATAATCACTACTGTACACCACGGATTCTTCAAGCCAACGTCCGCAACACTGTCTCCAGTAGGCCATCCCACCTTCGTTTCCGTGAAGGGAATCAGAGATATACGTATAGGCCTAGAAAAGGAGCGTTTATAATTGCAATCACCCTTTAGATTCGATTCCTACTAGGTCACTTAGTCGACAGTCTCCTACTAGTTTGCAATATAGAAACCTTCTAGGAATACCAGAGGGATACAATCGTGTTGGTTAGCACGCTATCGATAGTCTGGGAGAGAGGAAGGCGGAGGAGGACACTTGATCTACCGCCTCCACCCGGCCTCTTCCCTAATTCCGCCCCTAGAACGATTGTCAAAGGTCAGGTACTAGTGGAATGGAAAATAATCTCACGATAATCGTCTCTTCATTTCACGTGCTCTCTCACCGGGTGACGAGAGAGTGTGTGAAATGAAGAGACGATTACCCTTATTTCGAACTCTAGTAAGAAGATGAATTTCACTAACAACGATGCCCTTAGCGACTTGGTCCTCGCGTTGAATTTGCCTCAGAAAATGTACTTGATTCGCGGCATTCAGGCGGAGTTCGAATAGATTCTCCCAACGCCATGGAACTTCGATCGTGAATTGAACTTGAGTCACAGGGTTCTGTAATAGATTTTTCAGAGTGAACACATTCCTCTCTTTAGTGCAGACACTATCTCGGCTCTATCGAAGAATATAACTAGGAAAGTGTTTTTTTTTATTATTATATCGGTGATTTCAGGGATGAGATTATAGAAAGGTAAAACGTACCATAGGCCACTGTCGTTGAATTGTTATTTCGAGAATCTGAATCCTATTTGCAATGCGAAAATTTGCCGGATAAGAAACGAATTCGTCGACCCGACACTTCATCGTTTTTGATGACTGGAATGAGTTTATATAAATTTAAGGCAATTGCTATTGATATATACTTACCAGTTTGATATCGAAAACGTGTTCAGGCAAATATTCCATGACCAGGAACATGAGTTCGATAGGCAAAGTCTCAATTGGAGCAAGTTTGGCAGCATTTGAGCTCACTTTGCCGAGTGACTTAGCCATTGTCAATCCGGGCTGGGGTCTGGTACACTCTGGTGGGTCACAAAACTAAGTAACTGGCGTCCTTTCGCGTTCACATTCGATAAAGGCGAGACCTATTCAGTTCTGGACAAAAGCATATCCACTGGCATCGCTGTTGACGCGAAGAAAAGGAGCGAACACTCTGGTTTCTCGTGACTAGTTGTAAATTAGTATGCTGACTAGTTGCTGGCGGATAGGGAAATCACTAGTCAGGGAACTAATTTACAACTAGTCAGCCACTAATTTACTACTAGTCGGGGATAGGCCCCGCCCACGTGTTGATTAAAGACCTCAGTGAACGTATGCATGCTATCCGCGGATTTATCAGCCTGACATCCAAAAGATAAAAAAACTTCCAAAAGTTGGCTTGGGGAAGTTACAATGATGTCCTGACGACAGACAAGACGGTCAGATGCTTGACTGTTTTGTATATTTAATCAACGGGGAAATTTACGCGATGCTGTATTTTCGTCTTGTGCATACTCCCTCGAAAGTAGGAGATGCGAGAGAGTTTGTGCGGTTCTCTCTTTTGCGAAATAAACACTTTTAAAAATATTTATTTTGGATGCATTTGGTGAGTTCGCAATGAAACTATTATTGTAATGCTCAATACTCAACTTCCAGTAATAAAAATAGAATGAAGGACAGATAATTAGTAATTTATTTATTTTACAATTTGTATATATAAATATATTTATATTTCGGCTAATTCGGACCATCTTGACCTGTGCTTCACCATCAATACGTTGTCGGCCTTTTTTGATCGATAATGGAAAAAGGGACGAACTTAAAATGTTAAATATTACGTTTGTTATCTTGTTATTATTGTGCTTTACCCTCCACCCAGTTGCCCTCGTAAAACATTCCATTGCTAGATGCATTTGGACAGCAAGTAATGCACATCCAAATTTTCTTTCCAATCAGTGGCAATTGCTGAAAAATTGTTTCATTTATCCCCTCATAAAAGTAAAAAAAAGCTTACCGCCTTTAGAATATCGACACCACTCTGCTTCAGATATCGTGGAAAATCCTGATTCGCTATGTACAACTTATCGAGCTTTTCCGAGAACATATTAATTATAATGGACGGCCAGTCAACATTGTATGCGCCGAGTAGGTAATTAGCGTTAGCATTTACGCTCATTTTCGGTCCCTTATGCTGGTCGATGTGCAATGATTGGAGCACTGAAGATAGTCGAATGAGAAATTCCGCTGAAATAAGAACTGTTTATGCGCAAACGTCAATTGAATCGGCAATTGTGCATAATAAAATTAATTCCAAAGTCTCACTCGGATCTGCGAGAACGACTTTGTTTACGATCAATGACAAGTGCTCAACCTTTTGGTTTGTTATAGTGTGAAGAAGAGTCTGACTGAAATACCATTAATAAACAGACTTTTGAAATTCGGGATATCACATCATCTTGCTCTGGCTGGTGAGAACGCACATAAAGTAAGAAAAGGTTAAGGTGATTCCAGGAAACCCAGAAAAAATAGGAGGAAACAACCTAATTATTTTTAAAACAACTTTTTTTTTAATTTTTAAATTCCTGGACCCCCTCATTTTCTATTACTTACAGTGACATATCACTGAAGTCTTCGATAATCAATGTGAGCTTCTTGAATCGAAAGCGATTCAATAATTGGCAATAAATTGATAAAAATCGCGAATCAGCGCAACAAAGGACCGTTTTAGCGACTCTTCGCCCACTGCACTTTCTCAAGAAATCCATGACACTGTCATTTCCGTAAAGCGAGTAGGAGGTGTAGGTGTAAATCTGTAAAAATAATTTTTATCGAGGAACGGAGCACAATTTTTTTGCAGAGTTTTTCAAAAACACGATAAAGAAGCACTAATAATATATTAATATTATCTATTATATATTATTAATATATTAATAATATTATTATATATATTAATATTATTAATAATAATATTATCACTAACAATAGTAGACGTTGCGATGCTCTCATTGCGCTGAATTTGCCGCAGAAAGTGCAACTGTGTTCCCACTTTGAGACGAAACTCAAAAAGTTTTGAGTAACACCGCGGAACTTCGTTGATGATTTGAATATTCTTTAGCGGCTTCTATAAAAAAAATTAGTGTTATTTGAATATTCTTTAGTGGCTTCTATAAAAATATTAAAAGTGCCTATTTCGTGCTATCCAAGAAGCACGAAATAAGAACGATTATGTTCACAAATCATAACAAAAGACATTTCCCTCTTGTAAATATTCACCATGATTTGAGTTCTATCGATTTCTTCAAGAATTTCCAACTGCTTCACGATTTGAAAATTTGCCGGATAAGAAATAAATTCGTCAACTCGGCACTTCAGCTTTTGGGACACCTGAGAATTATTAATAAATTTTCTGTAAAAAATATTCAGAAGATTCTGAGAAGTGATCGAACGAATGAGCGAGGATCAAAATAGTTATCAACCTTTGGGCGCTAAACTAAAGAAGTGCCAGACACGTTGCAAAAAAAAATCCTACCATTTTGAGATTGGATACGATCTCGGGCGCATATTCCAAGAGTCCAAGAGATCAAGACCATGAACATGAGTTCACTGGGCAAAGACTCGATCGGAGACGAGCATTGCATTGTTACACTAGTGTTAGAACCTCGTTCGACCGAGCCCGAATTGACCTACAGACGGCTTATTAAACACGACCTAATTGACACTAACGGAGAACTACTGTAGGCGGGTCTTAACATACGATACCTAACTCAGTCGAATGGTTCAGTGGTTCTTCTACTTGCTATACTCAGTGGTCAAACACACTCCCTGACAGACCGTATCCCTCACGGAATAGGATCTTAGAATAAAAGTCTGACACGTCGATGTCACAAGAAGAGAATCGCCGAACTCGCTGATGACGGGCATATCCCTAGCCCGGGAGATGTGTAACCCCAATATCACGGTGCGCCCAAACACAAAGTTAGGGAACAACCATCTTTATCAGTGCCACACAATCTCCTAGATGATAAGCAACAGTACAATATATAGGGGTGATGCCGGAAGCTTTAGAAGAGTCGAAGCTTCCGACTAACGATGGGGCGATGCCGTAATTCGGCGAATAGGTGTGAGGCGAAATCTCCAAATAGCCAGAGTGCGATCTTGGACTTAGTACAAGGGCACAGCTATCGATCACTTTGATGAAATACGAATTGTGAAATGACACAGGGGGACATATCCCTAACATCCCCCGCTCCAACGCATGTCGGGGTCCCTCCCGACAAGAATAATCGTATCCGGGTAATGGGGTTAAAAGATGATGACATATGTAAGAGGATATGGTTTCCCAAGTGAGTTTGAGTAGGAAAATGGCAGCTTCTACTCAAATCTTCGCCTTGCACGGTAGTATCGTATCGGAATCGAGTTGTGTCGTTGACCAGTTATCGTACTCGTTCGCTGGGATCGTAGTGGTATGAAGAGATATCATAAAGACAAATGGGGAAAATGAAAGAGAGTTAAGCTCATCTTGAGTAATATCACGATCGTTAATTATCTTTTCTGAAACCTACAAAGAATAACACCATACAACCAAACCCTAAAAGTAACCTAAAAGTCCCTAGGCAAATAATATGGTTGTTCCCTTACAATTGAAAGTAAGAGAAGAAATGGGTGAACTCCTAGAGTTCGTCTGACTCTTGGTCAGATCTTCCATTTTCATCGTTTATCCGTTCTGATTCAATTTGAGCGTATCCAATTGTATCATTTGTGGTCTCAATTTGTTTTGTCTGATCAGCATTTTCATCTGAATTGATGTCATCTTGTTCAAACGAATTGCAGATTCTGATACCTTTTTGAGAAAAAGTTATCGGATATCCTTTTTGAAACAACATCGACATAAAATCAATTCCAATGATAGCATCTGCAGGACAAAAGTTATCTTGAGTTACTAGGAACAAATGATTGAATCGAATATTTCCAATCTGAACTGATAATTCGCTTTCTCCTCTGAAAACAATCTGTCCTCCATTTGCAGTTCTAGCTGGTGGTGAATCAGTAGTGTGCAATCTCGCGTACTTCAACTTCTTGAAGATTGTCTCCTTGAGAAATGAAATCGATGATGCAGTATCGAATAATGTAACGATCTCAGTCTGTTGAATTTGAATCTTTAGATGAGGCAGTATTCCATGAATGATTGCATTCACTTGAGGTTCAATATCTTCTTTGACACTCTCAACATTCTTGGTTGAATCGTTTCTCTTTCTGTCATTATCACATTCCACCTTCTTCTCAGTTGTATCTTCTTTATCGATTCCTACTGTAGCATTGTTTTCCTTTATGAAAAACATGGCTTTGTTCTGCAGAAAGCATACCAGAGCTACCACAATAATAACTGATATCCCGATTGATGCATAACTTAGTACAAAATGGTCGAAATCCATCTTATTTTCTTCTGTACTAGCTTCCACTTTAGGGAGAATCGCCAATGAACAAATCGCGACGCAAATCAATAATACTTCTGTCTGAGGAAGTGTTCTTACTTTCTTCACCCTGAACTCCATCAGTTCCTCTTGTTCCTCATAAGCCTTTTGCTCTACTAACTTTGTGAACCGATGTTCTTCTGCTGTTCTCTCTTGATTTCGTCGAATATAGTTCACTGAAGGACTCGAAGATACACTTTGGACAATTTGTCTGCCTACTTTAATAAAACAGCATGACGTGAGTTCTTTCCACAGCCAATATTTGAGCACTAGATATGCACTTCCTCCAATGACAACACAAATTAGCACACCCAGTAAGAGACTACGAAGAAAAGTTATCCATGATGAAGCATATTCAGTCACTTTCTCTTTTATCTCCACTGCGATATTCACCACTTTTGACGATCCCTCCTTTGCTGAAGAGATCGCTTTATCCTTGATCTTATTGAAGCCATACTTGATCTTATCCCAAATACCCAACGAATTCTTATATTCGTCGATTGATTGCATTCCCGTTTGAAAGAATCCCAATATCGGCACACTATTTGTATCATTGTTCTGAATTTGAGTAACCGATGGGTGTTTGTGTTTCTCATCTCTTCCCTTCTGTGAATTCCTTCTGATCTTTGCTGGAATATCCAAACAATTCATAGTAGGAGATTCCCTGTGAATGTGTAACGTATCTTCGTTCACAAATTTCACTTGACCATCCAAAACAACCGGCTGATACTCATAACATAAACCGACACTTCCATTGACCTTTCTTGAATGCACAACTTGATCAATTCGCACAGAATCACACAAATACACTCGAAAGATCGACTCATCGACCTTCTCTGCTGCTACATCCATTCTATTCAGAAGAATCTGCACTGTTGGAGTTGGATTATTCTGAATTTCCTCAATGAGTTTCTCTCTCACCCATCTCTGAGATTCGCAAGTTTCAAGATAAACTCGATTGATGTTCAATTTCGATAATTCATTCTCCACATTCACTTGTGATTCATTTTGAGTGAAAGCTGTAGTCCAAGTCGGTGATGTAGTAAGTGTAACTGGTGTGATCCTATCCGTTGATATTATCCGGCGTTTCTTCGTGGAAGATGAAAATTCAGCGAATGATTTTGTTTCAGGAAATTTCGGTAGATGCATGCAGAAATTTTCAGAAAGTGCCAACGTGCTCAATTTCGAACAAGGATTTATCTTGAATACCTGTTCCTTCGGATACAAAATCTTTCCTAGATCAGGAATAATTACAGCATTGTCATTGATCCATGCATTGAATTGTCCGATCGATTCCATGCATTGTTTTGATTCGTGAAACGCATTCCAAACCAAACTTTTATTGGAAATCTCGCAATATCCTTTCTCCAGTCTACAATTATCCATATTACCGAATGATGACATGAGCAAATCGGGTTGCAGTGCGAAAATCTTTCCATATTGAAGAATTCTATGTGTTGTTGTAACATTTTTCTTTCCAAAATATGGCAAAAGTGGTTTCGCAATGTCCGTTTTCCACAATCCTGGTGATGTTTCACGCAACTTTCCTTCTAAGCTCGTTTTCGTTATTTCTCTCTGCACACATTCTTCTCTCGAAATTGGTCTCTCAATTGTCTCTACCTCAACTGATATATTGAAAATTCCAGCGAAAGCAGAGATCGAAGTCTTCGAAATTACATCATAACAAGCAAATACGTCCATTGTGAAATCTGTAATATTCTCTCGAAATAGTTGAGCTGTTGTAACAACCGTCAATCTATCGTTCCATTTAGCTTCACACTTATATGCATGATCCTTAGAAATGAACAATATAGCTGCTGTCTCTTTTTGAGAACATGAAAAATATCTCTGGGCAGATACAGGTGATATGAACAAACTCATTACGCAACATAACAAGACCATAAAATTAACATGCTCGTTGAATCTGGATGATCTACTTCTGGAATCTCCATCATTTCCATCACTATCCTCTTCATCAACCCATTCACCATCATATTCTTCATTTTCAATCGATGAATTTTCACGATATTCTGCTCTTTCACTTCCATCTCGATTGAAATTCTCATAATCATTATCGTATCGACCTCTTCTGAATCCGTCAATTCTTCTACCTCTGAATCTATCCTGATTTCCGAAATTATATTCATCATTATTCTGATCCAAATGATCTTTCTGATTGTACTGATAATTGAAACCATCATCTCTGTCTGACTGATCTCGATATGAGTTATTTCCATACCAATTTCCACTATTATGTGAAACATAATTGACTTGTCCTGATGTATCATCAATATTTGCATTCATCAATTTATTCGTCAACTTATCCACGATTTGTTGTTCCATTCCTTCATTCTTACTCAGTTCAATCATCAACATTTTCTGTTCTGCTTGTTCAAGACACGAGTTGAGTTTCGAGTACGTCTTTCCCATCATCTTGGAATAAAGTGAACTGGGCAATCCAGCTAGAAAATTCGCACACATAATCTCTTCTTCCATTCCATCCTTAGCCAATGGGAACGCACTCAACACATTCCTTCTCACTTTCGATGCAAACTCAGCCAAAGTTTCACCTTCTTTCATCCTCACGCTCAATGCACTACGAGCTTTGATCTTCGATGTCTCAGTCGACAACCTTTTAAACAATTCATTTTGCAAACTTTGATAATCCGCAACTGTGATCACTCCTTTCTCTTCTTCAATTTCAATTTCATCATAAACGCGAGCTGCTCTTCCTCTTAGTCTAACTATCAAAATAGATTGAGCCTGAACGGATGATAGACCAAGTGAATTAACTATTCTATTGAATTGTCTCATGTAATCTATCAATGTCTGAGACTCTCCATCAAATGTCGGAAACGCATTCAATACACTGGGTGAAATTGAACAAGGAAGAACCATTTTATCCACGATTTTTCAACCAAATAAAATCGCGTAATTGATCAAATATAATATTCGATAAATCACTCTCCAAAAATGGTAGAATAGAAGTTGCTTCGGAATATCCGACACAAAATCACGTAGTCAACAGAGTCCTCAATTCTCGTTACTTTCAATGGTGGGAGCCCGATGCCCGAATTCAATTGAGGGAGCCCGAGGCCCGAGGTGAGAGCTTTCGCCCGAGTACAGTCTCAAGAATACAACAAACGAGAATGAAATCAATTAACAAGTAGTTGACAAGTAGTCACAGAATCGAAAGTAAGTAAGCAGGCAACAAAATATTGAGAAGTCAATAGAATGAGTGATCTAGATTTATCAACTCGTGCTTCCGTTGAGTGGATGAGAAGAAACGATATCGAATAGACAGCGATAGCAGTGGGGTGAAGTACTGTTCACTGGCTTGCCTTTTTATACCAGTACAGTCGGCCAACGCCCTATCCGTCTCTTCTCCGCATTGATCTCGCCATTCGGTGAAATCTCGCACTATTCCAAGGACAAATAGTCGTTATCTCACTCATCTTAGCCACTTCCGCTATCCTACTCGCTAAATTAGCGATCACACCAAGATGTCTCGCCATCCCAATCTTATCCTGTTGGTTCCTGTCTTTGGATATCTCGACCATTCCTCTTCAATCTGCACGTTCTCTCGTCTCTCTGAACAACGATAGGATGATGGGCAGTAAGGTCATTTCTCGAACGATATCTCCAACCACTTCAAATTCCTGTCTGTTCAAACGATCAACTTTCTGATGTAATCTTACGCAATCTCAAATATTCGCCAACTAAATTCTCAATGACCCAACTTCATTCACCATTTTCGAAAATCTATTAAAAATAATGATAGCACTTTATTCATCATTCTGGGATGATTGTACTGAGGAGCAAGCGTTCGCTTGGATCATATAGAGCCTCACAAGGCTGGAGCGTT
>LS488427.1:277775-308758 GCA_900490705.1 Pristionchus arcanus | reverse complement strand
TTGTCTCAGACAATTTGTTGTCCCAACCTCAAATACACTGTTAAAAATCATCAAAAAATTGTAAAAAAATATTTTTGAATTGTAATACTTTCAGAACGTTGATCTGGCACATTATTTTTAAAAAATTGTTTCAAAATTATTAATATTATTAAAAATATTAACGATGGCATTGAATCGGCTAGCTTCCTAAATCTGACCAGCAGCATGATGTTTGAAGGGGTCACAATCGAAAACCTTTTTTTTTGTCAGTTGAACTTATTTCTGAACATCCGTGAAGCTTCTAGAAGAATGTGTGCGCAACTTAGCTATCTAAGAGGTGTTTGATCAACAGGCCATCAGTTCCACCAAAACGGATTCATACCAAAAGGCATGCAATATTCCGACTATACAGAGTGCATAAAAAATTTGAAAATATCCATGCCATCTTTGGCCTTTTTCTGATGTTTTCGTGTGAAAACATTTGTTAGAACCTCGTTCGACCGAGCCCGAATTGACCTACAGACGGCTTATTAAACACGACCTAATTGACACTAACGGAGAACTACTGTAGGCGGGTCTTAACATACGATACCTAACTCAGTCGAATGGTTCAGTGGTTCTTCTACTTGCTATACTCAGTGGTCAAACACACTCCCTGACAGACCGTATCCCTCACGGAATAGGATCTTAGAATAAAAGTCTGACACGTCGATGTCACAAGAAGAGAATCGCCGAACTCGCTGATGACGGGCATATCCCTAGCCCGGGAGATGTGTAACCCCAATATCACGGTGCGCCCAAACACAAAGTTAGGGAACAACCATCTTTATCAGTGCCACACAATCTCCTAGATGATAAGCAACAGTACAATATATAGGGGTGATGCCGGAAGCTCTAGAAGAGTCGAAGCTTCCGACTAACGATGGGGCGATGCCGTAATTCGGCGAATAGGTGTGAGGCGAAATCTCCAAATAGCCAGAGTGCGATCTTGGACGAAGTACAAGGGCACAGCTAGCGATCACTTTGATGAAATACGAATTGTGAAATGACACAGGGGGACATATCCCTAACACTAGAAATTTATTGAACTTTCTTATTTAGATATTTTCAAAACTTTTCAAAAGTGTGTTTCCCTCCAAATTAAGCGTTCATTATATGATCGCCGCGAGAGAGAGGCACGCTCATTTCCTTCATAAAAAACTAACCTCATTAAAAAAAATATGTTTATACGACATTTTTAACGAATAAGCGGAGTGGAACAATTAGAAAATAGCAACAAAGATACTCGAATTGTCAATATTTATTCGAATTTCTCCCTCATTCTCGACAAATGCTTGACTTCAAATGTCATGGGTGCAAAGTAAGGAGGGGTGTCCACTGAATTCACTTATTTCCGTTGCACTGATAAAAATAAGACGAACCTTTAATTTGGTGTTCACTTACTACATCCGTCAAATATCCCATGTTATAGGCGCAACTTGAAGAGAACCATAACTTCTTTCCGAGATTTGGAAGGCTCTAAATTTTGTTTATACTGTATATATTATAAAAAAAACGCTTAAAATTAAACTTGCGTTTCGAAGTTCAATCAAGCTATCTTCGGGAAGAAAATTCGTGTAGCAATTAATCAGGGACACTTTGGTCAGTTTAGCCGAGAACATTTCAAGGATTATTCTTGGCCAATTTCGATTGTGCAGTCCGAACAAAAAGTTCGTGTTATCTCGACCAAACGTTTCCTTTTCCTCGACAATATATGAATGCTGAATGACTTGCAGAGATAGTAGAAGTGATGATAATTGGAGAAGAAATGCTTCTGAATAATACACTTAAATTATAAATTTAAAAAAAATTTAAAAATCACCAGAATCTGGAATTTCGAAATCAGGATCGACTTCTAATGTAAGATGCTCGAGTTTCTTTGCATTAATTGTTTCCAGGATGAAATTACTGAGATTATTATTTATTAAACATACAACTATTAAAAAAACTCACACTGCTTCCGTTGGAAACTTTTGAATGCCGACTCGCAGTTTTTCTATCTCGCATTTTTCAAGAAATTTGCTAATCACAGGAAATACAGTGCGAATGTCTTCACAATTCATCCAGAGGAGTCCAAATTTGCTTCCCGTAACTCTCCGCAAAAATCGAAGCATCCGAGTTTCGTAGGAGAATGGAACTTGATATCGCTGAAGTTAAGTCATTTTCTTTTCACTTTAGTAGTTTAGTAGTAGTTGTTGTTTATTTTAAATCGATGCATAATGGATTAAATGAAAAACTTACTATGAAGTTTCTCCCTCCCATTTTAAACTTGAATCTGGGCCATCGACATTTATATTTGTTTTCCGACCATCGCTCTTCGATTTCAAACTTGCATCGCAATTGGAACAAGTTTGACTGTTGCGCGGGCACGCCCAACCACGTTAGCCACGAGTGCCGCTGCAATAACGTAAACGATAAATTGATAATATAAAATGATTATATAATAAATTGATTGAAATTGGTACTCGATGCCTACACCGTTCAGTATTATACTAAAGTTCAAAATTTCTCTCATAAAAAATATTTTTAGAAATATTTTACCCGTTCCCGCTGAGCGGTCGGCTCCCTTTCCACCAGAAAGCCGTGAAGCATCACAATTTCGACGAGATGCGCATGCTTCTCGTGTTGGGCATACGCAGTAACGCGGGAGTGCAGCATGCGGGAACTCTGAAAAGAATTTATCAGTTTTGTCAGGATTTATCTTAATGTCTCATCACTCTTCCTTGTTTCCTAACATCCCTGTGTGTATACTTTAGGGTTGACGAAACGGAACGGAATACGGAAAATCCGAACTTTTGATTCATTTATCGCCTCATTCCGGAACGATAGAGATTTAAACATAAGCCGTTCCGGAACGAGAGTCGATCCGAACCCGTTCCGACTCCAACAATTGTTTTCATTCCGGAACTTCATTCTTATCGTTCATTTTTCGTCTGCCATTCCGTCGGCCATTGCCGAATGGTCAACCCTAGTATACTTCTGACTGTATAATTCTAATGTCCGCATGAAATTATCTCTCACTCTCATATTCATATTATTCATGACATTATGAATTAAATTTTCCTTTTTTTGTCTGGAACAGAGATTTAAAAATCAATAAATAATTCGTAAATTCATACCAAGTTCATGTTCAGCACGCACTCCGGCGCATAGTCCAGTAGCATCCAGATGAGTTCCTCGGGAAGCAGCTCCAATTGAGAGAGACCGTTCAAGTATATTATGGCTTGATTGAGTGTGCCCATTGAGTTCATACTTTGTTCTGAACACAAATGTTTTGAAAAGGCAGAGAAGACACGAAAACTTGGTGAGTATGGTCTCATAGTTCACCCTTTCGTTTCGCGACAATGGCATTTCCGCTGGCATTGCTCTATATTTCGGAATGCGGGCAATCGTTTCTTTGTTCGTCGTTTCCAGGTCAGATGAACGTTCATTTTACGAACTCAGAACAAAACAGTCATCATTTATAGCCTTTGCTCAAAAGAAAATGTAAAGTCGATCAGTTTCGATTTCAGCAACTACGAATTCAGAATACATCTCAATGCAACACTGTTCGTCTTTTCTGCACTTTTCCTCTTCTTTTTCTCTTCTCTTTCTTATCTTTTCCCAAGCGCTCGGCAGCACTTCCCATGCATATCTTAGCGCATCAAAAATGAAGGAAGGAGGGATGGTTTGTCGAGAACAGATCCGTTTGCATGTTCTCTCGTATCTCCAATCGATGATATAGAATGCACATTGAAGAGACCATATCTTGCCAAGAAAGGCGTGAACATCCCCTGTCTCCCTATTGCCTTATCTCTTCCCAGTAAGAGTGGTTTCTCGAATGTCTTTGCATCTCTAAATCGCCGGGAAGAAGTTAGTCAGCAATGCGCTCCTTGCTAGTGCTTGGAATGTTGCTACTGGGCTGCGCGTGTCAAGACGATGATCCGGTGAGATACTTAATCACATTTTTCCATTATTTGTTATGAATCTCGGAGTTATCATCATCAAATCTAGCAGAAATACCTGGACCAACCGCCTCCAGAGGAACCGCCATCATACCGACCGCTATGGCTGATCGTGAAATCTTATCTTGCAGGTGATTCTTCTTTTTCAACGCATTTTGGACACTCTTTCGTATCTTCGATTGCTCTAGCGACTGTCTTTTGTCGAGCAATAAAACAAAATTTATTGAACAAAACTTAACTATTTGAGATGCTTTTAGCAGGGATGACCAGAGAGAAATTGATTCAATCATTTAAAAAATGTTCGCTGATCTTTTTTTTAAATCAGTGGCTTCAATAAATTATTTGAGATGAAGAAAGTCAAGAGACTTTGCAGTGATGATCGTCATTGTCGCCGTCATAATCATTCTATTCATGCTGCAAGGCAGCTTGATGGTAGGTTTATGGCAAAGATCGTTATAAAAAGGCAAATGCGTATACACCTCAAGCGATTGTAACAATAAGACTGTAACAGTCTTATTGTTAGGACACACACACTAGTATGGCCGGAAAAGGTAGTAACTTTCGATAAACTTTCATAGCTCTTTGTCCGCATCAGTGCAATTATTTGAACGAATATTTAAGAAATTCTTCGACTCGATCGGTCGCTGTTGCAGTGGAATAGCCAAAGTTCGGTGAGATTGTTGGAAATTATCAGATGTGTTCCGTATTTGATGCTCCGGGAATTTGGCAATAAGCCGGGTGGTCAGGTTTAGCCGGCGTTTAGAGTCCACTTTTTCATAAGCCGGGTTTCACTTTTTGAAGAGCCGTTGTTTATTGGCTTTGATGGTCCGTATTTAAGCATGGAGAAGCCGGATTTTAGGAAGCGCCTTGTTCGCAAAGATGAGGAGGACGCTGCCGAACAGAAGGATGTCAACGACAATGAATGCATAAACGAGCAGAGGGTCAGTGTGTTTTGGCTTGAGAAGAAGGGACACTCCTCATTATGTGTGCAATATCGCCGGTTAGAAAGAATGCGAAAGGAAAGATCATTTGCGTTTCATGGTGATCAAAAAGTAGAATTTATGTCTCCATTTTTGATGGTGATGAACAAGCAAAAATTGTTCGAAAAAATATATAATTTATATTTTGATTTCCAGTTCTGCAAAGTCTCCACTCTTCGCATGATCGATGACGTCACGCCGAGGCTCTCGTTCAGGTGAAAGATTCGAAGCTTCCCCAGTACTAGAGCCTGTCAGCCATCAGAGTCTGAATGGAATTATAACATAGATTGTCAATGGGCAATTGTTCTCTCTCATAGGCTAGATTTTCCGTTTCTCATCTTTCCTTGTTACTCATAATGAGGATGGAAATTGTCCGACCGAGCCTCTCTTACATTTAGAATAACAACTTCATCCATTTACATGAAGCCGATGGTTTATGATAATAATTGTGTAATTACAGTGATCGCCAGTCCGAGTACCAGACCTTTGCGCCCGCTCCCAAGGCAACGTTCGCGCGGGCAGGTACTATGTCTTTCTCAACTCGTTTGGTTAATACTTTTTATATTAATTTTGAGGTATTAATGAGTTCCAATTGTCGTTTTGTTATAATTTCAGAAACGCTCGATTCCGAATTCTCCGCCGAACTCATTCAGTCAATCAAGAATCGTCATGGCGAACCCACTCCGGTGTGAATAGGGATGATTTGGCTAGAAATGACTGTCCCTATCAGCGTCTTTTTTTTGTTCATTAGAGTCAGACCAATCAATCATCATACAATGTTTCCTTTATTCAATGTTTGAAGCTTATTATCAAAGCGAATATCGCATAGTATCATTATTGTTATAAATTTAATTCACAATGCCAGGAAAAGATAGAAAATATTTGCAAATATACAAGCCGTGGATGATCCTGGAGTTGAATGGAAAAAATAATGAATAGAGATTGGTGTGGAAAATATAAGTCGTGTTCAACTATTTTTTTTGGCATCTCACGATCGTTTGCAGAAACGTATGCTAAAATGCCATTTTCTGCGAGCACATTTGATTTGACATTTTAAAAACTTTTAATTCTGTCAATTTCAAGAGTGGTTCATTTTGACGATTTGAAAATTTTTCATTTTGCCAAAATATTTTGGCAGTTTAAAAATTTTTTATTCTGCCAATATCGGATTGCATCAGAAATATCCATATTGTATCATATTTCATTAGAACCAGTAGAGTGAAGAATCGGTAAAGAGCATTTCAATTGAAGTGGGTACGGGTTTTCCGAGTGCAGAATTGATGCGGAAGGCTTTTGTTTATCGTTCCCGAGGTACGTTCACACTTCGAAAGGACCACCTCTTACGCACGAAACAAGGAGAAATGAGGATTGTTATTGCCAAATTTCATTTCGAAAATTGAACTTTTGAATTCTTTACTCTCATTTCGCCCGTTTTCTCCCATAATGATTGGTCGGAGCGACGTTTCGAGAGCGTATGCGAGCAAGGTGGCGATTCGAAAAGGGATGCTAAATGTGGAGAGCAAGATCGAACTTCCTTCCCTACCACTGATTAATATTACCAGTCTTTTGTGATCAGTTTAGGAGACATTTTGCCATTTTCCCTCTGTACACACCCTCATAGGGCTAAGAGACTGTGCATAGTGCGCCAGTGAAGAATACACCACTTTTGCCCTCTAAGCAGACCACATCATACGAAAAATTTCAA
Organism: Pristionchus arcanus; assembly: GCA_900490705.1. Lineage (NCBI taxonomy): Eukaryota > Metazoa > Nematoda > Chromadorea > Rhabditida > Neodiplogasteridae > Pristionchus > Pristionchus arcanus. The sequence continues at coordinate 302,111 of LS488427.1, read as the reverse complement.
AATAAACTGTTTTGAACCTGATAAACAGTGTGAAAGAATGTGAAATAATGAAAAAAGAATTGGCAAAATGAAACATTTTAAAATTGCCAAAAGCGAGGGGCAATCATTCTGACACTTTGAAAGATTTTTAAACGGTCAAAATGAGATGGAAAATGACTCTGTCGTTTTACCCCTCGTTTTGGCATTTTAGGCTACGTTTCTGCAAACATTCGTGAAATGCCAAAAAAAATAGTTGAACACGACTTATATGCTGAGACGAAACAAAAATGAATGGCGCAAATAATATAAATCATAGATAAACGAGTTAAGCCCGCAATAGAACAATCAATTTGTACATTATATAGTCAGCCATTAATGATGTGACTATGAGATCTAAGTTAGATGCGAGAATTGTATGAGAAGTGATAACTTGGTAATCCTCTCTCCCCGCCAGAAAGGTGGGCTCTGGTCCGTTTTGGGTATCGCATCAACGTTTCCTGGACCCGGTAAAGAATTCCGGTCCCATGAAAGTTGTCCAGGAAACTATTCGGGGTCCAGAAAACTTTTTAAGGACCGGAAAACTTTGATGGGACACCCAAAACGGACCAGAGCCGAAATGTGAGAGAGAACGCGAAATCAGGAGAGTCTAGGAGAACGTAAAAGGAGGATTCAACTGCATCGACAACGACTCGGCACCTCTTCTGAGCTGTCTTTTTTGCAGCATCTGTAAAATAACATTTACGAAATGCTCAACGATTTTTTACAAGCGACATAATTTTTCCCTGTCGAATACGTTTCACATGACTCGTATCAGCAGAGGTGTTGAAGGAAACTAATCCTTCCGAAATATTCGAGACATAATGAATATATCAACTCGATTTGGACTCTATCTCACCGGATGAGCGTTTGAGAGAGAATACACATCGCAGAGAGCCGGTTCATAATTACTAAATCTCACGATTCGATGCTCTTCTTTTGCTGGAGTTTGATGTCTTGCACGTTGAGCTCCTTGAGTTCCTCGATTACTGGCTGCAAATGGCCACTTTTACTTTGCATTTAAAAAAATTTGTCATTGCTGATTTGTAAATTATTGCTTAATAAAAAGTGCTACATTTAGATAAAAATAGAACGTCCAAATCGGGAGAAGAAGTTTATACATTCGCTCAAAATGGTGTCGGAGAGTGCATGCCCTTGGGATGATTTTCAAAATAAGTAAATAAAAAATATAATTACCTTGATCCTCAACTCGCTTTCCTTCTTCTTTCTGTCATGGAAGCCAAGCCTCATGTTGTATAACACCCAAGCGAAGGTTTTCTGAAATTTAGATATAATTACAAATAAATTATGTGTAATGCTCTCAAGCAAATGCGAAAGTTTTCTGAATTTCAATAAGTTTAGTTCGGATGTGTTTCACAATGCACTCAAATTCATCAGTTTACATTTTGATTCAATTTTGTTTTCCAATCCAAGTGAACAAATATAATTGAATTAATTAATTGAAACTAATAAAAATACCTCAAAAGATATCTCCAACTCCTCGTCCCTCTCTGTACCAAAAGTAGCCATCGATTCTTGGAATGCGTCCCGTAGGCAAGCCTGAATGAATTTCATAGTTTACTTTGTTTAAAAAAATGCCATATTTCTACTTGTTCAGTAGCTGCCATATTCCACATTTTAACCACATATTTCAGGATTTTTAAGATAATGCCTCTTCTGTTCTCTTATCATTGAAATCATCAAAGAACTCAGTCAAGTGATTAACCCAGAACTACAAACATCGCATTCCAAATCCCTCGGCAATTTATCGTGATGAATAATCATCTGTCTCTCTCAATTTGCAATGCTCTCTCGCTTCTCTAACTGGCGAGAGACAATGCAAAAATATTTTTAAAAAATTGAGAAAATTGATCCTCTGGAGAATCCTCTGGAGAATCCGACTCTCGTTTAGTCATGCCGCCTAGAGTGTTCATCCAATCATCAATGATTGCTAATCATGACAATTCGGCACGTGCTCCTCTCAATTTCGATTGATCTTTAGAAGGCCAGAGAGTCGAGAGAGAGTGTGTAAAATGAGGAGAGGCGTGTCTCAATTTGCGATCACTAGACTAGAGCAGAAAGGCGAGAGCATGTGTGAAATGAAGGAACAGACATTTTCAATCTCTACTCACCATGAAAATGTCCCAAAATGCCGAATTGAAGCCCTGCCCGACGAAGTCGATGTGACGAGCGCCGAGGGCCTTGAAAACATATCAATCATTTTATAGGAGAATTTTTTCCGATTCGGAGTCGAAATCATACAACTTTTAGATTTCAGTCTCAACGCCCTCTCACTAATCTATTGGATTCGAAAGAAACTAGGGGGAAATGATGTCGAACTTTCGGCACTACCAACAACTGGATCAAAACCTGACTCTGTATCTGTAATAAAAGTACTTACCTGCGCGCAATCCACGGTCAAATCGTCATCCAAATTCTGTGTGACAATCTGAAAGTTTTGTTTTTGTTGTTGTTGTTGTTGTTATTGTTATTGTTTTTTTTTGTTTTTTCACTCACCACTTTCGTGAAAAAGTCTTCGATGAGTGTGTAGAGATTGGAGAAGGAAACGTTTTCTCCGGCGTCTTGGTCAAGGGGGATGCCGAAGATTTGCTGAAATTACAAGAAAAGGTTATTCATTCAATTAAATTTTTTTGTCAGTTTTCGTCAAGGACTAGACCAGGCATCGTGCAAAAATGAACACAGAATCTTTCGAACAACCTGTGAAACTCATTTGAACAGATTGGAGTCAATTCAATCGATCTGAGCAGTCTTTAGTCAGAATACATTGCAAAAATGTGTAAATGTGCTCACCTTTATAGACATGCTCCTATTCGCCGATCCGACCCACGCCTTTTGGAACAACAGAGGATCATGGGCCATCACGCTGAAATTAATATTAATAATAGTAATTATTATTATTATTATTTATTCATGTCAGGCGTTAACTCTCAGATGGATAAGTCGAAATTGTTCACAGATTTTCTCATCACGCTCATCACGAATTCATCAGGCTGAAATAATTTCGCAATATTATAATTATTTCGTTTATTTCGTTTTAGAGGTAAGGGATACTGGGGTTGAATTTTACTCGTTGAGTAGTGTGTTTTGATCGGGGACAACTATCACCATTCTCGATGACTCACTCTAATTAGCTCAAGTGCTTATTTTTCTGATACATTGGAGCTGTTTTCTATGTTTTTCCATTTGTTCTCAAGTGCTCAGCAGATACCTGCCTACAGATTAAACCCACTCACTTCTTCCACTCTTTCATCACTCTTTTCTTCGTCTTTGAACTGAGAGGCTCGGCTTCTCCAAGGGCCAATGGCGAGGCCTTAGTCACTTTTCGTTCCATTTCTCTCTGAAATTATTATAATTTATCTCCGCCCGGGGCACGAATGGCAAGTGTTTGGGGTAAAGGCTACACAAACAAAGAGAATGGATCCTAAATTTCTTTAGACATCGTAATAAAATGGAAATGAAAGCTGGGAAATGAAAATTAATGACAGGGAATGAAAATTAATGACAATTAGCGAAAATCAGTCAAAAATCATCCGCAATGATGATTAAACTACTGTAAAGTTGGAAGAAGTCAGAGAAACAACAGATAGTAGAGAATGAGGAGAGCGAATCATGAGCTGTGGGCACATCAAATGACAGCATTCCCCAGGGATCGGCTAATTGGGTACAAAATCCAAACGGCCGATGTTCATTTGCGTATTTTATAGACTCTCTAACGAGGTGGGGGTAATTTTAGCAATAATTGGGACCGGAAACGTGAATCCTAATAGAGTTCACGAGAAAAAAGCCAGGAACGCACTTAGATACGCGCAACTTTGAAAAGAACGATGATAGGCTGGGAAAGAAAGGAGACTGGGGAGAGAAATAATGACTCCATTGTATCGAAATGAGAGGCATTTCGCGGAAAAACGGGATCTCTAATTCTTACACTTCAAAAGACCATGTTTAGTGGGCAAAACAACGTTTTGTCGCGTTAAGCTTCAAACCTGAATTCTGAATTTAGTTGTGTCGAAATGGAGTAAATAGGGGGAAAATGAACACAGAACGCATGTCTGTACGTGCATGTCTGGCGTATTTTGTCCACTTAATTCTAGACTCTGAACGGTTAGACACAATAATCAACGGGAATTCCATAGTCAGCATGTTGTTTGCATGTTCCCGTTCTGGTCACTTACGTTGTCAGAACGGGAACATGCAAACTAACAGCCTACGCACAAAAATTTTCGGAACTGGAATATTTACATCAGAATTTTTGATAGCTATTTGAGTAACAGTCTTGATATTTGCGCCAGAGACCAGGGTCAGTATGTTTCTGATTGTAGGGAACAGAAAATGGGCTGCTGCACTCATATTTTCACTCCGGCGTATAAGGTTTCCCAGCCGACCACAAATGTCTCTGGTCGGGAATTTTGCCGCATCTTCATTTCACGTGCTCTTTCACCGGTCAGAGAGGCGAGAGAGTATACGAAATGAACAGACGGCGGCCCGTATTTCGAACTCTAGTCGGGAACCAGCAATATTTCAGAATATCAATGCGTATAGCTTATGAGCTGTTAACCGGAATCGCTACAATTCTATTGATCACTCAACATACAAAGTAATGATAAAATTACCTCATAAATCCTAACCGAACTGATAGCTCACTGATACGTTCACTGCTGGTAGGGTTCGAAATGCGAGTAATCGTCACTAGTGTGAGTTATAAATAGACGATTACCCGTGTTTCGAACTCGACTAGTCGCTATCTAGACATCTTGCATCGTTTTGCGTTCAGGATATGCTTAAAACATTTTTAAAATTGGGCGATAGAAAAGAAATCAAATAGGCCAGCTAGAGACCGAAAGATCATCGTTTTCTGCACACTTTCTAAGCGTTCTGAGAAGAGAGGGTGAGCAAAATGAGGAAATCATTTCCTGTCAAGCTGGTCCTGCCCCACACACTGGTGCCGGAAGCACGACGTGCAAACGTGTTTGTGCGCAAGTTGGCGTTACACGAAATCGGAGATGAATAAACACGGATTAACAATTGATAAACTGATAAATAATTGAAGAGGAAAGAATAGTTCGAAAAGCTGATTATCACCCTTCACACACTCCAGATGAGACCGGATATTGAGGAAATACCAAGTAAGACCGCTGGAAGAAATGACAGCGGGAGCGGTCCATGAATAAGCGGAGAAATTAATAATTAATAATTGCCTCCTAGTATTGCCGTTACTGCAGGATAACATAGAGTTCGAGCGAATAAGGAAGTATCAGCAAGAAAAGATTCAGGAAGTTGCAAATATTCCAATAGATAGAGCGTTCTCGATCCAAGGCAGAGATCAATGCATACAACCAATTAGACCCAAGAGTCCCACGTACCGCGCAGGTGTTAGATCGCGGAACTACCTGTGCACTAGTCGAATGATGTTGTGTCGCTAAATATTTCAGCTGCTAGTAGTGTTCTAGTGAGGGTGGAGTCTCTTACAAGGAAGTGCCTAATATTTAATGAGACACATACGACTAATTTTGAATACACCAGTCTCCCTTTTCCGGTTCCCTCTCCGGTCTCAGAGGCGAGAATAAAAGGCCACTCCCCAATTAGCTCAAACAGAGAAACAGAGATCCCCCCTTAGCTGTACCCAGACTACACCGAATACGAGATGCAATGTCTCGATAAATAATAGCAGAAAAAATTAATGTTTCTGTGCGCCTGCATCATTGAGAGAGTAGTTGGTTGGTAAAGACTAGAGTTCGAAATACGCGTAATCGTCTCTTCATTTCACACACTCTTTCGCCTCTCTGACCGGTGGGAGAGTGTGGGAAATGAAGAGACGGCGATCCGTATTTCGAACTCTAGTAAAGACTATTGGAGATTAGGCCTACTCTTATGGTGCGAACAGTGTCACTGCCTAGTCTCATTTTCTAGGTAGAGAAATCGACTAGACGGGTCGGTCTAGTCGAGAATGAGGGGGAGACGACCCCCTCCCCTCTCTCCTTCCCTCCCCTCTCATATCGAGGGAGACGAATGAGATTGTAATGTAAATTTCGAAAATTAATTGAGTTAAATAGACAATTTGCATCAATTTTCGTGAACCTTGAATCGATTGAATTTTGATTTGAGTTAAATAGAACATTTACATTAATTATCGAGAACTTTGAATCTATTATTCACAAAATTTGCATTACAATCTCATTCGTCTCCCTCGATATGAGAGGGGAGGGAAGGAGAGGGGGGAGGGAGTTGTCTCCCCCTCATTCTCGACTAGACCGACCCGTCTAGTCGATTTCTCTACCTAGAAAATGAGACTAGGCAGTGACACTGTTTGCACCATTAGTGATAAAAGGAGAATGTTTAGAAAAAAAATAAAATAAAATAAAGGCCAAATGAGTGCTTTAGCGAGAATGGGAGGTGCACACAACACGTAGATAAAGGTCGGCACGTAAATGATATTCCAAATGCGTCAAAGCTATGTTCTTATAAAAGGAGCCTGCATAATTGGTTTAGAAAAAAACAATGAAAGGCCAAAAGAGTGCTTTAGCGAGAACAGGAGATGCATACAACATTTAGAGAATCGTCGGTTCGTAAGCACTATTCCCAATTCGTAAATGTTGTTTTTTTGTAGAGGCATTCTGCGTACTGAATGGTAAAGTGGGTGCTATAAATTCCTAGAAAAATGCAATAAAAGGCCAAATGAGTGCTTTAGAAAGAATGGGGGTGGCATTACACCATGAAGATAAAGGTAAATACTATTCAAAAAAGGGTCAAAGATATTTTCATAAAGTCGTTCTGATTACTAAGTGATAAAGGTCAAATAGGATGCGCCGAGGAAAAGCTGCTCCAAAGCAACTTACATCAAACACCACACAATTTGACCAGAGCTATCCACCAATTATCTCAAGTTTTCTTTGGAAGAGCCACCCCCGCACCACTCGATCATGTGCTGTATAGCTTCAATGATCACATATCCGATTGTGGAAATTTTGAAAATCAAGAAGCGAGTATGAGAAACAGGAGGTTGGGTCATAAAGAGCACGATTACCTCTTGAGAATTACAGTTCGGAATACGGTTAATCGTCTCTTCGTTTTTTCGCTGCGATAATTATGAATTGCGATTATGAAGCGACGATTACCCGTACTTCGAACTCTATACAGAATCTACGTGAAAGGTCGTCGAATCACAATAACCTACTCAATGGCTGAGTGCTTCAAGCAAATCTGACATCTGGCGAGAAAAGCGCAGTGATGAACGATTAGTGAATCGGAGTGAAGCATGACAAATAAATATAGTTAATAGCCATCGAACTGGCGCACCGAGAACATGAAATCGAAAATAGATTCAAGGCAAAAAGTCTCACAGCTCGACCGTCTAGACCTGAGAGAAAGTCATGATATTTCGAGTAAATTTCTAGGTAGTTGAAAATTTATCATTCTCCTCATTACTCTTGCGCTAGCAGTGATTTTCAAGTCATCAACATGATAGGATGCGAAAAAGGGGACAGAGCGAGGAATAAAGCCTCCATTGTATCGAAATGAAAGGCGATTCGGGGGAAAACGGGATGACAAATGCCTTCACTCTATTAGACTAAATTAGGCGACGCATAATTACGTAATTCCTATTTTTTCGCGTCCGAACCTGAAGTCTGAATTTTTACGTCCTAGATATTATATAAAATGGTAAATATTAAACAAGGAATGAACGTAATAGGGGCTTTCTGAACTTGATTTTATCTCCGGGAAACGTCTGGTCATAATAGTGGTCACGAGATATCTTGATTGCATTAGAATCATGTGCCAAGCAAGCAATTTCTTAATAAGGAACTGCAGATGCATATGAATTGCCACATTATCACAGGGTTCTGCAGAGGAGGAAATTGCGGAAAGTGAAACTGTCCAGAATCAAGGATCATGCCGAACATGCTTTTTCTGTTATTTGGCAATACTCTCTTCGTTTCTCTGACCGGCGATAACGCTGTGGGTGACGCGTATTCCGGGGTTTCCCACTGCTCTAACTCTGCTCACTTTAATGATTTCCAGTGAAAAAAGAGAAAGTGTCAAACGATTCTGATCATTGAAACGCTATGACGCCATTCTAAACAGAGTTGTTCATAACAGCGTTTTTCTGATCTTAGACACTCATTTTGCGCCGGGGCTCACATTACGCCGGAGCGGACACATTAGTAGGTCAGTTGAGCACAAGCAATGAAGAGATAACACTAGGAATGAAGAGACCATTTCTTCATTCCGACACCCTCACCCATTAGCAAGGCTTGACGAATGGGATGGCATTGTCTCTGTTCTCACCCACCCACCGGAATACAACGCCCCAAATGATGCATTAGTTTTAGCCGAGCAAAGGATGATATTGAAGAAGAGCAGCAAGGCGCAGAATCGAAGATCTCGAGTGGAAAACCGCGTTTTTCCATGGGTTTTTAACGAAATAATTAGTGATATTCCCTGAAGTGATGACAATTAAGGAGAACAATGACCAAAGCTATTCCAGATTCATATAATTGATGACTGATGGGAACGTCCCTCATCAATTTATCCACTCACTCGCCTCTCTGAACGGATAGGCCATGCGAAATTGGAAAGATGATAACCGAATTGTCATTCCTATATAATTCGATGAATATTGCAGGGAAAATATGAACAAAACTGTATTCGCTTAAAAAATGATGGTTTTCTCATTGTATGACTTGTTTTCTGCTGTTCTCGTAAGTAAAGTGAAATGGCACGATGATAATCCCCATTATCTACCGAGAATGACCCTCAAAAGTATTATCTTAAGGTTATTTTTCATTCCACTCGTATCTGGCATTTGGCCAACGTTCTAAGAACCTGAGGGATGATTCTAGTGATCTGCCTGGTCTCATCCCCCGATAGCTCTCTTACCAGCACATTTCGTTTCCTGAGCAAACGCACGATAATTGATAAATTTTGACTAACTAATATCCTCAATTTTAGGAAAGCCAGAGATCTGTCGACCTCAAACTAACTCAAGCAAGTAGTAATCCGCATACCTGGGATCTGCAACAATCCATTGGAAGAGAGATTTGGCAACCGGGGGCGAGTAGAGGAGGGAGTGAAATGTTACTGAGAAGTGAGGCCAGGGCAGGTTCTATGAACTCTATACTTTGACTGAGTAGGTGCTAACGAGGAAGTCATGGCTCCGCCCTTTCCGAAAGAGGGCGTGGGGAGTAGGGCTGTCAGGAGGAAGAATCTGTCTCTTCATTCAGCGTGCTCTCTCACCAATCAGAGATTCGAGAGAGCACGCGGAATGAAGAGACGGATTCTTCACCCAGCCCTAGTGGGGAGCCCCGCTCTTCACTCCATACTCTCTAACCGGTCAGAGAGACGAGATATCATGGGGGAATGAAGAGGGTCCAAGCCTGTCAGACGCACTCTCGGGAGAGTGGCGTAATGGGTAAGCTAGGTTTGAAATACGGATCTCTATCACCGGTTGGAGTGGTGAGAAAGAGCTTTCAGATATTTCATAGAACATAATGGAAGGGTGCGCGCTTCACAGATGATAGCAATTGGAAATGAAAGATGAGGATAGATTTAGAAGAGAAAAAATGGACTAACGCTTTCAAATCGTCAAAGAATATGAGTTGGTTCTGGCTAGATCTGACATGGTGAACAATTCGAAGAGAAAGCAGCAGGAATGAAGAGACGGATTCTTCACAGTGGCATCTTTGCTCCTTACGTTCTGTAGTCATCCGTGGGATTGAGAAATACGGAAAAAATTTAATTAAATTCCAGTCCGAACGCGGAAATGGCATCAGAATATTGGCATGGACTGTGCGGAAATACAGTGCAGATGTGGATAACAAGGAAATATTGTCGACAGATCACGTTTCCGGATGAAAGATCTAACTTGACATTGTTTTGTGTCCAAAATAGTGTCAGAAGTGACCTAATTGTAAGAACATCAACCTTATCTGCTTCGAAAGAGAGAACTGTAAAAACGGAAAAAACGTAACTAGCAAACGGCAATAACTTGCAATTTACAAAGAAGATACTGAGAAGAAAGTTTGCGTCGAAAATGTCACGCAATCGCAAACATGCAATGTGAAATTAGAGATTGCAACATCCAATTAGTGCAGTGTACCGAGAAAGAAGAGCAAAATGTAGATCTCGAATGGCAAAAGTTGGAAAAAGAGAAAGGTCTCGGCCGGGATCGAACCGGCGACCTTCTGCGTGTGAAGCAGACGTGATAACCACTACACCACGAGACCAGGTGACCTGTCTCCTGATTCTGTTGTACAAGATGAATGGTTTGGGGAGAGGAATAAAAGCAAAAAACGGCAAAACGATAGGTCCCGGCCGGGTTCGAACCGGCGACCTTCTGCGTGTAAAGCAGACATGATAACCACTACACCACGAGACCACATTGGCAGACCGCCGGCCAGTCGTCTATCCCTCGCTCCCTCTCGCTCTCTGGTGAGCGAGAGTGGAGTGAAGAAGTGACTCTCCTATGCGCATGCTCTCTGCTCGGTTAGAGAAAGAACTTGAACAATAAGGAGTGTCCATTCTCACTCTCAGTGGCAAGTTGGGAAGGTGAATAATGCGCCCCTTCTCATTCTATTTCCGCACTCGTGACTTAGGATAAAGATTCTTCCGCCTGCTCTCTAGTCAGTCTGACTGGCGAAAGAATACGAGGAATGAAGAGACGGAGTCATTCTCCTGAAGCCTCAATCTCTGATTGAGAAAATGCAAATGTGAGCCAGGCCATTATTTAGTTGGAAGAAATGCCGATGGAGAGCCTGTATCTCTCATTCCGCAATGCTGTCATATTTCTCTGGTCAACGAGAGATAATGCAAATAAAGAGAGTTTAGAACATTGCTCGAAATTCTACAGGAAATGATGCGAACTAATCTATCTTACTTGTTTTATAGCTGACGGATGAAGAAGAATCGTGCCGAATTAGCATTCAGAGCTGTTTTTCTGATTTCACAGAGAAGATACGTGCAGAAATGTACTTCATCGCACTTTTTGTCATGCAATTCTCTGAAATTCAGCAAAAATATATGCGTGGAATGGAACAGTTTTCTCGAGTTTTTCATGTTCCAGTGTACCAGGAAGGAGTATTTTCACATTTTCAAGGAAAGTCGCAGAAACCTGGAAGAAATTGAGAACGATTGATGGTGATATGACTAAGAATTTTGCAAAAATGCATGATATGATGATTAAACTGAAAGAACTGGGTCGGATTAAAGTTGTTTAATCCGCTATTGAGCCTCCGGGGACCAAAAGTACTCGATTATAATGAACGTTGATCAGAATGATCTTCTGACTCTCTATTTTCACTCTCGCTTATCTGACTAGCGAGCAATATTGCAAATTGGAGAGACTATATCGATGATCAGTTTTCCACTGCTCATGCGCCAAGTTCTTATTCCGAAGTGATTGAGAGTCGTGAATATCGAACAACAATTTTATCAAAAAAGTAACAACAATCAACATATTGGAGAGATAAAGCGATAATAGAGCCTCGAGGATGGGGTAGTGGAATCTTGTAAATGTAACGATCTTCTCTCGGGGAAAACTGTGCCCCTTAATTGAAGGCCACAACGAGCAGGACGTCAGATGTCAGCCGACTCTTGCGCGTAGCAGTGCCCATCGGTCCAAAAAGCCTGCCATTGTACTCCTCGTACCGTTGACACTTTGCCCAACTGGAAAATGGACATTTTACGCAACGAGCAGAATGTTAGCCTCAATAATCGTAATCAAAAGTCGGTCAAGTCAAAAACGAAGAACTTCTTAGCGAATATAATGAAATGACTGACCTTCCCGGCTCTAGATGGGAACCACCAGTCCAGCGGAGATGCGGTCGTTGGTTCTGCAACGAAATTGATCAGAATTGTTCACACATTTATCGTGCGTTTGAAGTGTTCAGCATAATCAATATGTTGGTTATCGATTGTCTGAGAAAGAGGAAGGGGTAGGAAGGGGGAGGAGGACAGGTAGATCATTCCCATCCTCCTTCCTTTCTTCGCCCCCCCCCCCCCCTCGAATGTTCGTCAAAGGTCAGCTACGAGTGGAATTGAAAAAAAATTCACGATAATTGCATTACCAATTCGATTAGTCCAACGAAGCCTGCCTTAGGAATTTCGCTGTCTATGCGATCACGACTCGCTTGCATGCCGTGTTTCCCGAAACTGAAAATATAATTTACAAATACGGCTGATTTAAATAACGATCCTATTTAGAATGAACTTGGTAAAACAACAAGGCATAATGATTAGACACTTCCATGATGTAATAGACATCATCTTCTGAAAGTGTCCAAACAAATACTTTGAAGCAGTTTCTCTTATCCTTTAACAAACATACCACATTTTTTTCTAATTTTCATTAATCGCAGAGTAAGAGCATGAGCACGCATATGTCAATAAAAATGCTAGTTCATTGACCATCGAGATCTCATCTAGCCGAAGGCATACATCAATGACAAAAGTATTCGGCTCACACCACAATATTCTCCGGCTTGGCCCATTTCGTCACTTCCCATGCCATGTGACTCTTCTCTTCTGTAGATCGATAATGGATCGATTTCGAACGAGCAACGACCATGTTGCACCCTCCGCGACGGAATTGAACGACGTGCTAGAAAAAGAAAAACTTTTAAATACGACACGATTTTCGATTTTATTTTATCACAGAGATAGCTCAGGATTAGAGAAGATAAAGGAAGAGGGAAGAGTGAGGGAAGAGAGTTCATTCCTTGAGGAAGAGTGGAGGGAGCGCGGTCTCTCTTCCTCAAGAATGAGAGGGGGGATTAACTCTTGAGGAAGAGTGAGAACTCTTCCTCAAGAGTAGATTGAGAATCGTGCTAGGAAGATGCGGACTTAGATTTTAAACATGCGCAACCGATCACGCTCTAAGGTAAGAGTAGTCTGAATATCGTACACAACTCGAAGCTTACAAGGGAATGGTAACTACTCAAGGTAAAATTATTGAATGAGACCTATTGAGTATCGAAGTGACCCGGGAGGACATACGATTTCCGTTTTCAGAAAATCCCCAATATTTTTTTAATTCGAGAAATTAAGTTAATTAGTTTGTGTGTGACTTTGCCCATGCCTCTCTCTTTGATACTTGCTCCCTTCTCTCACGACCGAAGGCATGACCTCCGTGGCGCAGTAGGGAAGCTCCTCGCATACACTTTTGGTCCCCGCTGGCTCGATCCCCCTCCAATGCAAATTATTTTTGCTCTTTTATTTTTCGTTAACGAGCTTATTTTTTGCAACAAACATAGACATGAAATCTTGTTTTGCAAATTATTCTATAGTTATGTCGAATGCACATTGTGACTGACAGTGAAATCTATTCCTCAAGTTACGATCCGATCCTTCGATTTACGATCGTAAACGAAACTACCTATTCCGGATTGCGCTAGCACACTGACGTATTTTCACCAAAAAATGCGATCACCTCAAAATCTGTGTGCCAATAGTGATAGCGAATAGGAAATGAACTCGGCAAGTGGCGAACGATAACTAGTGTTGTTTCCGTCGTTCTTCGCATCCCTGTGTATTCGACATAACTATAGAATAATTTGCAAAACAAGATTTCATGTCTATGTTTGTTGCAAAAAATAAGCTCGTTAACGAAAAATAAAAGAGCAAAAATAATTTGCATTGGAGGGGGATCGAGCCAGCGGGGACCAAAAGTGTATGCGAGGCGCTTCCCTACTGCGCCACGGAAGTCATGCCTTCCGTCGTGAGAGAAGGGAACAAGTACCAAAGAGAGAGGCATGCGCAAAATCACACACAAACTAATTAACTTAATTTCTCGAATTAAAAAAATATTGGGGATTTTCTGAAAACGGAAATCGTATGTCCTCCCGGGTCACTTCGAAACTCAATAGGTCTCATTCAATAATTTTACCTTGAGTAGTTACCATTCCCTTGTTAGATATCACATGTGTTGCATGACAATCATACTTAGGAGGGTTCGCAAGCTCATCACGGAATGTTAAATTGAATTATTGTGACTGTATAATACTTCTGAACCTTACTAAGTAACTTTTTGACATATAGGTAGAGTTCTCTTATTGGAAAATTTTCCGGATTTCCAATAGCGCGAACAAAGGATTTTCCATCCCTCTCATTTTCCAATAACGATCTCGAGAGCGGCCCTCAATTTTCCAATAGTTATTGGATTTCCAATAAGAAATGATCTTTGATTTTGAAAGAAAAGAGAGAGAAAATCCTTTGTTCTCCTTATTGGAAATCCAATAACTATTGGATTTCCAATAAGAATCATTTTCCAATAAGCGACCGCATTGTTCTCGTTCGTTATTGGAAAATGAGAGTGAGAGGGATCCTTTTTCCAATAACGGTTCATTTTCCAATAAGAGAACCCTACATATAGGATATCTCGAATAGGCAACGTACGAAGGTTTAGTGCGGGCAAATCTATTTGACTTGAAAAGCTATAAATCTTTATGAAACTTTATGCAAATGCTTCAACGGTGACTGTATGTTGACCTTTATGCAAGTGCTAGTCATATTAGCAAGAAACCCGAGCGAAAACCATCTAAAACGAGCGCTTTATAGAATCTACTCTTCCTCAAGAATTCTCACTCTTCCTCAAGAGTTTCCCTCCCCTCTCACTCTTCCTCAAGAGTTAATCCCTTCCCTCTCATTCTTCCTCTCTCTCCCATTCCTCGTTGCGCGGAGAGGAAGACCCTTCCTTTCACTCTTCCTTTATCCACTCTACTCAGGATTGATGTGAAAACCAGGAAGGAGTGGACAATAAACAATAAAAATTAAGATACTTACATTTCCGGTGAATGCATGTTTCTCATAACCCGAGCACGGATTATACACCATAATGTAGAATTCGTCCCTTAAATGGCTTTGATTACTGAATAGAACATTAAATACTATGTTGTAATCTCGTCATTTCATTTCATATGATGTTTCATCTTTTGTGGAGTGAGGGTTAATTTCGAAAACTCACGTCGTATAAATTGTGTTAAGCGCATCGCGCATAATGTCGGCCTTGTCGGCATTATTCCTGCCTTTATACCGATCCGCTGTCTCCCTCATGAGCTGCTCCACCGCATGAGGCCAGTAATCGGGCTGAATAGTATTTTCTAGTTTCTAAGGAAATGTTTCTGCAGGATATTTTACTGATGGGATGAGCGGATTTTGGTGAATGTTCTATATTGAAGTACCTTATATTCCGCAATAAACCGATCCAATTGTTGCTTGACTTGGGTTATCGTTCTCTCCATAGCCTCCGATGTTTTCTTTAAAAAATATCTATTTGATCAAATACAGGTTACAGTCAAATTCTTGTCAAAACAGATCAGATCTGTTTGAATGTAAATGGATAATGCGAAAGCTTACCAGTCCCTGCCATTGCAGTCCCTCATGGAAAGCATGGGCCAAGTGCTGAATTTCTATATATTATACGTTGAACAGGTTTCTGAGTAAAGGATTGATCTGAATGCCTGACCAGCGTTCCAAGCAGATTGTTGATGGTTTTCCTCCACGTTTCAAAGGTCCTCCACGTGCGCAATTTATCGGCCTCCATAGCGAATATGAGCGGATTTGTGACGTCGTGATTCAAACGGCGCTGAATATTCTGCAAAAAAAATTGGAATTTAATTAATTTATGAGAAAAAAAATTCAAATTTCGAACAAAAAATTAAAACACTGACAATCGTAAGATGATAAGGATCCTTGTTTCTGCAGAAATTCAGGAAGCTTTGGACCGAATGAGCCGACCAATACTTCATAACGTCTCGCATTAGGTGCTCCATGGTCTCGACTTCGACTATCACGTTCTTAAAATATTTACTTTTTAAAAACAAATTGTAATTAAATAAACAGACGATTTCGCCTATGGGCTATAGCTGAACGCATGCAGTAGAAATATTTTAACAATTCAGAAACTTGCATAGGTAAATTCGTGCTCCACAATCAGCTTCCGAAGATTTGCATTATTATCTCTCATGGTGTAGCTTAGCTGAAATTACTCTTGTGAATTTGCGATCGAAAAAATTGAGATATCAAAAAATAGACCCAAAAAAGACCTGATCCAGTTTCATGTTCAACTTGTTAATGACTTCCATATCGACCCCGCGTTTATTTGTTGAGAGCGATGCCTAGAAATGATTTCTAATTAGTATCAAATAAACTTGCTCAGATACATGAAATGGGACGATCTTCCAAAAGGAAGTTTCAAAGGTTTCGCATGTAGTCTTCTGATCCAATGTTGTTCCCTAACAAAGTCGCACCTTGATTAGCATTCCGAGCGCTGCGATGGCCCCTACAGTCTGAGTAGGCACGGGAAACGGCATTACGCCCAGTGTGACAGCGCTGCTGATCCCGTCAACAGCATGCGAAACGTCATCTGCAAAACAGTTTTTACACCACTACATCGTACTGAAAATCATACTCCTTAATAAAGGAGAGATGTCTCCCTGTGCGTGTACGTTTGTTTGTCCACTATTGCGAAAGTCACGTAGGCAGGTAACGAACAAAGCCAAACGTGTTGCGCGCGCTGTCTATATTGCGAAATGGATGGAGAGTGCAACGCGCATTGAAGAGGACTCCAGACGATAAGTCCCCGCCGAAGGCGGGGGCGAAATCGGCTGGTAAGGATATAAGTAATGAATTATAAGTGGACTCACTTCCCATTGCGAAGTATCGTAGAGCTTAAGATGCAGCATGTGAAACTGTTTCGACTTTTTGTACAACTTTATTAGTCAAAGATTAGTAAGCAGTAAACCGATGAGCCAGGCAAGATAAGATCGGTTCAAGAGACGTTCAAGGTTGTGGCGCATGTATGGTTGTGGTTAGTAATAAGGTTGGCTAAACGATACTCTAAACGTGGCAGGTTTAGCTCCCTCTCCCCTAGCTCTTCCCTAGTTGCGAGCGAGAGAGCATGCGGAATGAAGAGAGTGCTTCCGATCTCAGGGACATGGAGCGTGCCAAACCTAAACCTCAACCTGCCACGTTTAGAGTATCGTTTAGCCAACACTAGTTAGTAACCCTTTACTCATTCGGTTTTGGTGATACAAATCAAGGCCGCATCTCTTTGAAAGTGAAATGACGATAGAGTCGCCTTTCCTTTTCTTCCCCGCAAGCCTGCCTGTTCTATTTTATTATTGCTGTGCACACTATGAAATATTATGAATTCAGACTAATAATGCCATCCCAAGTTCAAACTACCAGCAATCGCACAATAGATTACAAATATATGTGATAGGTTACATCCGGAAGGATCCCCAACAGTGATCGATGTTTCGTTTGCAACATCAGTAACTGAAATTATTTTGCGCTATTACTAATAATGCCATCCCGAGGCCAAACCACCAGTGAGCGCACAAAAATTGGTCCATATATGTAGTCGAATATTCATCAACTGGATTTAGCGGATCAAGAAGCATATACATCTGATTACAGTGTAAGATAGTGCGCAAAATAAAGAGAGTCACACTTTCCTCGCTTAGACTCTCCCCATTTCGCATACTCTTTCCTTTCTCTAGCCCGGGTAATAATGCGGAAGGATGAGAGAATCATGTCTTCATCAGGAAAACTCTCATCATTCTACGTGCTCTCTCGCATCTCTGACCGAGAAAATAGTGCAAGAAATGAAGAGACCAAGGCCGTCACTCGCCTTCCAAATAGAGTGAGCAAAACGGGCCGTCGTATCCTCATTTCGCGTGCTCTCTCACATCCCTGACCGTGAAAATAGTGCGCGATAAGGAGAGACCGAAGCCATCACTAGCCTCCTATCACGAGTAGGGCTGTCTGGGTGAGGAATCCGCCTCTTCATTCGTTGCACTCTGTCATCACTCTGACGGTGAGAGGGTGCGCGAAATGAAGAGATGGATTTTTCACCCTGGCAGCCCTAATCACACGTATCTTACGTGCGGAATTGTTCCGAGCCTCGGAGCTTGCTCAATAACACGTAAACTATTGAATCCAGCTTATCCGGGGACACCATAACAAAGATGATTCATCAACGAAAAGCGATATCTTGAACTTTCAATCTACAGACAAATTTGAAGACCTAGTATCCTATTACCTAACAGTTGAAGCCTATCATTATTGTAAGACCGTTCCGATAAAGATGTTATCCAATTTACAATCGATTATGTCAAGAAATATCGACTTCACCGTGAATAAAATTCAGAAGTGCGTCCTGCAGTACCTATTCAATTCAATCCGAATCGCGACGTCATCAGACGCGTATACATTGTTTACATCAATTCGAGTGATGTCATTCCCTTTAACGTCACAATTTGACCCCCATGATCTATCCTTCTTGGACTATGACTCAACGGAAGTGTCCAAGAATATCTTAGCTATTCCAAATCCCTGTGCAAACAGAGGGGAGCTACAGGCTATTTGGGAATTCTCGCCCATACTCTCTCCATCATCCATCTTCCTCCTCCCTGACGCAATGTAAAATCGTTGGAGACCCGGAGTCGTAAACTCCGCCCCTTTTCTACCCTCGCCGGTTCTGATAGGTCGGAGAGCGTAACCATGGAAGTGTCTCAGGCGTATCGACTCCCAAAAATCCACACCCTCCGAATTACAACTAGAAAGCGCGTAGATGTATCGTGAAATTATTTTCCATTCCACGCGTAGCTGACCTTTTACTACCGAGGGGCGGAGTTCTACCTGCTCTCCCCCGCCCTACCCCTTCCCTTCCTCTCTCTTACAATTAGACAATACGATTGCTCGCTAACCACCACATCTCATTTGCTGAGAATTTAATACGCACGATAGGACCCTTATTCAACCGTTCCTTTCAGACGCATTCACTATACGATGCATCCAGTAACTCTCTTCACTATTTAACCCATACCTGCAACTTCTCGGTGAGTGAACGATGATAGATGTTCGGTGGAAGAAAACTGCTATGCTCGAATTGCATCTTCAAATTGTTCGTATTTCAGGTGCCTTTCCGGAAGCACTACCATTTGTGCTTCAACTTTTTCCTTCTTTTTTTTTCCCTATCATCTAAGAAGAATCGCTACCAAAAAGGGTACATTTCCTACACCTTGTCTTCCTTGTTTCGGTGTTGCGTATTCATGACTAAACATATGAGCGATTATCTGAGATTCTGAACAAATGTCTTCATAAGCCTGGAACTAGGGAAAATGGGAATCCCTTTCATACTTGCATAAGTTGTAGGGCTAGGTGTGCTGAGTATGTACGCCACATTTGAGCCGACCGCGACGCGTCTGAGCCGCGCTAGAGCGCGCCAAATTCAAAAATATTTTTTTGGAAAAATTTTTCTAGGCCATCAAATGCCTTCGAAGTATGTGCCAATCAACTCCTAAGTGCATACTCATAACTTTATATATTGACTACCAGCCAGGCCGATTTCGTCATCATTATGAAAAAATATTTTCAAAGTTTTATTATTTTTTCAAAAATCAGGGTTTGAACTTTGGGAACTTTTTATTTCTGAATATAGTGCTCCCTTAAAAGGAGAATTTTTTAAAATTTTAAAAACCGAAAAAATTTCCAACCAATTTGGTGAAAATGCAAAAAGTTTACCTACCGTATTCGAGCATCACGGGCTGACTTTTCTTTCTATACGAGTTACAGGCCTAAAAAAATGCGACGGTAATGATGTGAGGGTGACTGATTTTTTAGCCAAGTATGGGATTAATTCAACCGTTAGAAAAAAAATTGAAGAGAATACTCTTCATATTTGGTAGAGTAAGAGTCTTCAAAAATTGAAGAGGATCCTCTTCAATTTTTTTCTATCGGTTGAATTAATCCCATACTTGGCTAAAAAATCAGTCACCCTCACATCATTACCGTCGTAATTTTTTTGGCCTATAACTCGGATAGAAAGAAAAGTCAGCCCGTGAAGCTCGAGTACGGTATGTAAACTTTTTGCATTTTCACCAAATTGGTTGGAAATTTTTTCGGTTTTTAAAATTTTATAAAATTCTCCTTTTAAGGAAGCACTATAATCAGAAATAAAAAGTTCCCAAATTTCAAACCCTGATTTTTGAAAAAATAATATAACTTTGAAACTATTTTTTCATAATGATGACGAAATCGGCCTGGCTGGTAGTCAATATATAAAATGATGAGTATGCACTTAGGAGTTGATTGGCACATACTTCGAAGGCATTTGATAGCCTAGGAACATTTTTCCAAAAAACTATTTTTGAATTTGGCGCGCTCTAGCGCGGCTCAGACGCGTCGCGGTCGGCTCATATGTGGCGTACACACTCAGCACACCTAGCCCTACAACTTATGCAAGTATGAAAGAGATTCCTGAGATCGACTTTTTCCCAAGTTCCAGGCCTATGTTCAAAATGTCAGATAATCGCTCATATAACTTAACTGTAACTTATAACTTATAACTTATAACTTATAACTTATAACTTATAACTTATAACTTATAACTTATAACTTAACTGACTTTATTTACAGATAAGAATGGGCTTGGGATCCAGCGTGAACGCACGGGAAGACGCTGCCACTATCAAATCAAGAGCAATTGACAGACAACTCGAGCAGGACAAGAGCAAGGCTGCTGCTCACAAGAAGTTGCTCTTGCTTGGTTAGTCAACTATTTATGTGCCCTTAATTGTGCTTTTAAATAGTCGTTAGTGTTTGAGTTTCTATTTCTCGTGAATACGCATACAGGATATTGGGTCTTTTAGGCATTTATTGAGCCTTTTCGGGAATAACCCCTATCACCTGTCCTCAAACTTGGGCAATTAAAACGCGTTCTCTGTAAGAACGCAGGTGGAAGGGCACAAAAATTTCAAAATCATCTTCCGGTGCTCAAACTTCACCAACATGACCCCTAGGGACGGTATTTAAGATTTTTGAACTTTGATCCCAAAAATTTTGATCTTTGATCTTTGATCTCTCGAAAAATAAATTTCAGATATCCCTATCATGTGATAGCTCATTCGAAAGAGAATGAAAAGTTAAGTAAAAATTCGAAGTTTCAAGCATTTTCATCTACATTGGTTCCGGTTATGACTGAAAGTATGACGATTTTGGTCAATTTTGAAGAAAATTCATGTGGCAACCCACTATGCTATGATTTCCGGGACATGAATTCGAGATATTTTATGCATTTTGTGATATGAAAAAATATAAGAAACTTTGCAGGGCATATTTTCGGTGACATTGTATCGAAATCTTCACCCAACCATGGATAACAACGCCTTTTTTCACAAAATGGGCCAAACGAAGAGGGCTCAGAATGTTTGACCAGCACTTGTGTATGCCTCTAATGATGTTTTTCCGTCATTATGAACCTTTTTACGATTTTTCGTCAACAGTTTGACCATATCGGTGGACTTGACTCACCTCGATTTTTTTCACATAAGGGTCCCCCCTTATGTGAAAAACCATCGTTGGGGTCATGTCGAAATAGGACCTCCGACCCAATAAAAAGTATGTTGGGGTGCCCAAAAATTAGTTTTCTGTAATTTTTAATGCAATCATGCACGGTATTGGGGTCAATTCCATATGAACCCCAACCAGGAATTTCACATAAGGGGGGACCCTTATGTGAAAAAAATCGAGGTGAGTCAAGTCCACCGATATGGTCAAACTGTTGACGAAAAATCGTAAAAAGGTTCATAATGACGGAAAAACATCATTAGAGGCATACACAAGTGCTGGTCAAACATTCTGAGCCCTCTTCGTTTGGCCCATTTTGTGAAAAAAGGCGTTGTTATCCATGGTTGGGTGAAGATTTCGATACAATGTCACCGAAAATATGCCCTGCAAAGTTTCTTATATTTTTTCATATCACAAAATGCATAAAATATCTCGAATTCATGTCCCGGAAATCATAGCATAGTGGGTTGCCACATGAATTTTCTTCAAAATTGACCAAAATCGTCATACTTTAAGTCATAACCGGAACCAATGTAGATGAAAAGGCTTGAAATTTCGAATTTTTACTTAACTTTTTATTCTCTTTCGAATGAGCCGAATAATCTGAAATTTATTTTTCGAGAGATCAAAGATCAAAGATCAAAATTTTTGGGATCAAAGTTCATAAATCTTAAATACCGTCCCTAGGGGTCATGTTGGTGAAGTTTGAGCACCGGAAGATGATTTTGAAATTTTTGTGCCCTTCAGTGCCCTTTTCCCTGCGTTCTTACAGAGAACGCGTTTTAAACTACAATTTCCACTGCATTTTTTCCAGGAACTGGCGAATGCGGTAAGAGCACGATCCTCAAACAAGTGAGGTGAGCCGACGTGGTTTCTGTCTCGCTCACTTATTATTGTTATTGTTGTTGTTGTTTTTCATGTGTTGTTTATTGTTGTAATTATTCATTCCATACTGTTCAAGGATCCTTCACGACAATGACTGGGCCCACGAGGACAAAATACATATGAAGGTATCTTATGATTGATTTTGAAAAAAGAATGATGATCTTTTGCTCAACTGACTATCCTATTTTCCTAACAACAAGTATTTTAAGAACAGTATTCTCTCCAATATCATCTATGGCGCCGCTCAGCTGTGTGCGGGCGTCGAGCGGCTGGGTTGGATACTCTCTCAAGAGTCAGAGGTCAGAAACCATTTTATTAGCGGCAGCATAATCCGGGCAGGTGAGATCAGACCGTGTTTTGTTCCTTGTTATCCTGCTCCATGTTCCGTATACATAACAATATTCGCTTCCCAATGTCCATTGATTTATTGCAGAACAACTATAGCCTACTCAAACGAGTAATCAAGGAACAGAAGAATATGACCGGGCTTTCGGAAGAGATTGTTCGTGCAATCAAGGTATAGTTCGAGTACGGGTAATCGTCCCTTCATTTCGCACATTATCTCACCTCTCTGACCGTTGAGATTACACATATCATGAAAAAATAGACAAGAAATGTCCCCACTCCTCCTTTTGCATGATCTACCGTTTTATCTTAGCTGATATGGCACACTTCTGTTGCACACCACTGGGATAGAGCCAGAGATTGCAGATTTTAGAGGTGAAGAAGGAGAATATTAGAATATTAAAAAACAAAAATGAAAATATTTAAGGAACTCTGGTCCGATGAAGACGTGAGGATGGCATACGAGCAACGAAGCCTACTGCAGATCACTGATTCCATCTCCTAGTTAGAATTTTCATTCATCTTTCATTCAATCATTTTTTAATCCGTTGTTGTTAGGATGCAAAAATTAGCGTGATTAGTGGTCGTAGAAACAGATGTCCGTCGATGAAGTCGAATCCGAAGGGAGGGGTGTGAAGCAAATGTCGATTGGTTGGAGGTTGGGATCACGGCGGAGATCAAAGACCAATCCAATCTTTAATCACAAACAGGGATTATTAAATTTGGTTTATGGCGAACTTTGTTTTGATTTTTGGTTGCCCTAAACGCACAACTATTTCTGTTTCGGGCGTCATTCAGCTACGCGACTTTGGTTACATGACGAGATTCAATTGCGTAGCGCATCAAAAGTGCATAACAACATGGATACGGGATTATGAGACTCTTCCTTTCGCTGTTGGTTTGAGGGCTTAGAGAGCTATAAACATCATCGAGGATGTTGTGGTTGAATCTGCGTCCAAAATTTATCACAGCTATCTCAACGACATCGACCGTTTCGCCGGTGCAAACTACACGCTTACCGACAGGGTATTTATCGTTTTTTTTTACTTCTCAGCAAATGAAATGTGCTGGTTAGCGTGTTATCGATTCGTCGAAGAGCAGTAACGCATGGAAAGGAAAATAATCTCACGATGCCTCTCAAGTTCAAAAAATCAATTCATACGCTCAATTCAGGACATCCTCCACTCTCGAATCCCCACCACAGGCATACAGGAAATCAAGCTCACGATCAAGGGCACCACTTTCGCGTGAGTAAATATATTTTTAGACTAATATTTTTATTTTTATTAAAAAGGATGATTAAACAATAAATGTCTTTCAGATTCGTAGACTTTGGAGGCCAGCGATCTGAGAGAAAGAAATGGGCGTTCCATTTTGAGAATGTGAGTTTTTATTGTGAGTCTGAAATTCAGGTCTATTCTATTCGGCTGTTCTGAAGTTTATTTATAATTATTTGATTACATTTTAAATTATAATCATTCCTTTCTCAGGTGGACGCTGTAATCTTTATTAGCGCCATCAATGAATTCGACCAAACGCTCAATGAGGCTAAGGATCAGGCAAGAGTTCTATAATTAATTAAAGATATTTAAATAATTAAAATTATTTTTCCAGAACAGACTGGCAGAATCACTGGCACTTTTTGAAAAGGTCGCTCGGTCAGACTGGTTTGCCAAGGTCAGATTATACAATATTGCTCCTAGAAATATATATTAAAAAAATAAAAAT
>LS488427.1:256167-276027 GCA_900490705.1 Pristionchus arcanus | reverse complement strand
CAAGTACCGTACCCAATCGAACCTACAGTACCCCTAGTTACCGTATATGACTACCGTAATGCTCAGCTATCACGAACTGACTTTATTGATTTTTTACCCACGTATGGTCAGATATCGGTCTTGTGTCATGGTGGAACTTGTCCCTCAAACATATCCCAATGTGGCCTACATTATGCCATTATCGATTTTCGGATACCGTAACCCTACCGTACCCCGGTTCTGCGTGTCAACCGTTTTAGCCTTGGGGCACACTTTTGCTAATGTGCCTAGAATCGATTAGAAAATTTTTCTACCGTAATCTACAGTATGCTACCGTATCCCTGACTACGGTATTGCGGTTGTGCATCGTGAACTGATTTTTTTCGTTTTTTCGTTCTAAAAATTCAATCTTTGTGCCTACATGCATAGTTCACCGAGGAAAATTTTTTTGAGTACCGCACTGTAATCCTACCGTACCCCGGTTCGGCGTGTCAACTATTTTAGCCTTGGGGCACACTTTTCCCAAAATGTCTCAAATCGAGCTGAAAATTTTTCTACCGTAATCTATCGTATCCCTGACTACGGTAATCGCAGTTGGGTATCGGGAAATGACTTTCTTCAAAGTGTGTTTAAAAAATCGGTTCTTTGAATTTTTATGTGTAACTTCTCGAGCAATTTTTTAAGAAAATATTTTTAACCCAAAATCATTGTCTAGTGGCTAAAAAAATTGTTCGATGATTTACTCATAAATATACAAAGAACTGATTTTTTTAAAACAGTTTGAAGAAAGTTATTTCCCGATACCCAACTGCGATTACCGTAGTCAGGGATACGATAGATTACGGTAGAAAAATTTTCAGCTCGATTTGAGACATTTTGGGAAAAGTGTGCCCCAAGGCTAAAATAGTTGACACGCCGAACCGGGGTACGGTAGGATTACAGTGCGGTACTCAAAAAAATTTTCCTCGGTGAACTATGCATGTAGGCACAAAGATTGAATTTTTAGAACGAAAAAACGAAAAAAAATCAGTTCACGATGCCCAACCGCGATACCGTAGCCAGGGATACGGTAGCATACTGTAGATTACGGTAGAATATTTTCCCCATCGATTTCAGACAGTCTGGCAAAAGTTTGACCCAAGGCTAAAATAGTTGACCCGCCGAACCGGGTACGGTAGGTTACGGTAGCAAATAATCGATAATTGTATACTGTAGAACACATTGGAATATGTTTGAGGGACAAGTTCCACCATGACCCCAGACCGATATCTGACCATGACCCCCTATACGTGGGTGAAAAACAAAAAAATCAGTTCGTGATAACTGAGTATTACGGTAGTCATATACGGTATCTTTGGGTACTGTACTATCGATTGGGTACGGTACTTGGTCATGACCCACCATGACCTACCAACCCATTTTGGACCATGACCCCCTATACATGGGTAGGGGAGTGCCCATACGTATGGGCACTCCCCGGAGAGTGTCCCGGGCACCTATGCTTTCCATCCATTCGTGACGTGCTATCGACTTCCAGAGACATCAGACCTTCATCGAACTTCCAGACTCCGCCCCCTTTCTATCTACTCTTATCATGAGAGGAGGACGGCCCAGTGTTTCCATGGATATTCCTTTTCGTTATGAGAGAGCGCCCTCATTTACGTTTCAAGTGATAGATCTCAGACTCGAGTCTGTGCTAATTATCAGTCGCCGGAGGTCTGCGAGTAAGGAAAACCCTGTCTTTCGCCTCTCAGCATCTTTTATGTCAGACTTATTTGAGATTATGAGCCTCCTGCTGTATTTCCATCTGCAATTCATCTACTATAACTGCACTCATTCGTAAAATTTATAGATATCATGATTTTGATTCCGCGTCTCTAACTTTCACGTGCTGTTTTCCTTAGAGTGTGTGGAGCGCCACGAATGACTCACCTCAGGTTGCTTCCCTTTACAATCTCTCTTGTCAATCGAATAACAAGAACTAGACACATATCTCTTCTCCGGACTTCTCACTTGGTAAACATATGAAATCGACACGCAGCTCTCTTCGAATTGCTTGCTTTTGACTGACAATGACATTATTTTTTTAAGAAAACGTCTTATTTTCAATACTAGTGGCGGATGCCGATGTAAAATCATCTTAAAGGGGGATAGGCATCAATATTTTCGTGCAAAAACTGGCAACATGGAGTGATAGAGAATGGTTACCCGATCAGAGATCAGGTTATCCGAAGTTCTAGAAATGCCTCTGAAGCTCACTACGGAATTTTAAAGTTCCTTGATCTTGCAGGCGAGATTTGGGGTACTGTACTCTGGTATTGATTTGGTAAAATTATTGGAGGAAAAAAGCAGCAATAATGAAGAATGCACTCGGCGGGAGTCGAACCAACGAGTGTCGGATAGCTAGGCAAAAGCGTTACTCGCTACGCTACGCGCCACAATAATCCCTGACCCCAGAGCTGCTATGATGAGCTTGTCAGCCTAAGTAATATTTACAGTAGGACTTCAATGATGCAAGCTCTTCGTGGTGGGACCCACCAACTTTCATTGATGCCCATCCCCCTTTAATGCTGTAATTAGCATTGTTCAACAACAAAAAACCATTTACAGTATCAGCATAACTGGCCTTGAAAACACGGGCTAATAATAATCTATTGCGTCAATCAAACATTGGTGAGCTCTTCATCATATCTCCCCATCTGGATGAGGATTAGCCTCCCCAAAATAGAGCAGAATAATCGCAGGCTGTTGGTGCAGAAAATACTATCTCAAGTAATCTTACTGTACTCGTTTTTTTCGATGTTTTTTGTTACTTACACGTGGTGTGTAAGAGTCAGTCACGATAGTAGTCCTAGAAAGTGTGTTGATTTTGAAAAGCGATACTCCGAAGTATTTTACCATGCCATAGTGCTGTAAACCTAAGGCACCTAACACCTAAGGCACCTAAGGTTTACCTAAGGATGTAAAGTCTTTCAGCAATGGGGGCCGTCTGCTCAAAGGAGCAACCGGGCGACAGCCTGTCGAGAGCCATCGATAGACAGCTTGCAAAGGAAGAAAAGAGGGCGAGAGAAGTGAAGAAGTTGTTGTTATTGGGTTAGTTCTATCGGTACTAGTTCCACTTGCTGTCTGGGTCTGCATGAAATTGAGGGAAGGTAGGAAAAGTAGATCAAAATGGTGTCCGGGCGAGAGCCATCGACAGACAGCTTGCAAGGGAGGAAAAGAGGGCGAGAGAAGTGAAGAAGCTGCTACTATTGGGTTAGTTAAAGCTGAATACTGGTTTGGGAAGTCACCATTTCTAGTATAGAATAGGGATATGCATACAAATAGGGGAAGGGTGGCGCAATAGTTGAAAATGGTGCTCAAAGCCATCGACAGACAGCTAGCAAAGGAAGAAAAGATGGCGAGAGAAGTGAAGAAGTTGCTCCTACTCGGTTAGTTCTATTACTTAGAACATTAGCGTGAGATCACAGGGCAAATGTATCCTAATGGTGAGAGTTCGAAATCAGGATAATCGTATCATCTTTCCTTACATTGTCAGAGAAGCGATAAAGTGTAGGAAATGAAGAGGCGATTACGCCGTATTTCGAACTAACAGTCGCTCTTGGTAATTTCCAAATTTCAGGCGCGGGCGAGTGTGGCAAGAGTACGATTCTAAAGCAAGTTAGGTAAGTGAAATATCATTTTATTTATTTTCGAAATATTATCAATATTAATTTCAGGATCGCCCACGACGATAGTTGGAAGAATGACAATAAAGACTTTGAGAAGGTAAAATCAATTATAAAAATATGCTTTTATTGTGCATGTGGACCAGGGTTGTGCGGAAAACTTTTCCGACCGGAAAAATTTTTCGGTTTTTCCGGTACTGTTCGGTGAATTTTTCCGACCGGTAAATTTTCCGAAAAAGTTCGGAAAATTTCCGGTAATTTACACTAGATATTATGTGCATTTTCGAAGATGTTTCATTGAAAAACCACAAATTTTATACTGACATTTAAAAATTTTCCGCAAAATTTCAGCCAAGTTGATTTTTAAACTTGAAAATCAGTTAAAATCATTAGAAGAGGTGTAATTACAAATAACATTTCAAAATTCGACAGAAATCACCGAAAAATTCTTCTCAATTCAACGAATTTCAGAATTTTCCGTTTTTTCCGATTTTTCCGGTTTTTTTCCGGTTTCTGAAACCGGAAATTTCCGTTTTCCGGTTTTTTTCCGGTCACTTTTTTCCGCACAACCCTGATGTGGACTAGGGCCAGAATATAAAACTCCGTTTCAATACGGCGTATTCAGCCAGTGACATGTTGATAATCATGCAACGCTATGAAAAACCAAACCCTAAAATTAATTTTAGGCCCGAATCTTCTCCAATATTCACAGAGGCATGGTCGACTTGTGCAATGGTGTCGAACAGTTGCACATGATACTAACGAAGGAGATGGAAGTGAGCAGTTTCAAAAATAATTTTTTTATTTATTTTTGAAAAAATGAAACGCGAAGATTTTTTTCTTACATTGGCCAAAAGAACAAGAATGTTTGTGAAATGAGGAGAGCCAATCCAATGAATTCAGGACCACTGTGAAATCGTCAGAACAGTCATCAGAGACAAGATGGATATGATGCAGCCGACTCCGGAAACAATACTGGCTCTAAACGTAAAAATTAGAGAAAGAGCGTAACCATCATAAATTTATAGGTGGTGTCCCAAGAATATCTGGCTAACTGAGTTCTCTATGTGAGATGGTGGGTCGTGGCTACCCGATAACCCTTTCGAAACTCCCATGTTTTCAATTTTCGTTTGAACTGAGATATGAGCGTTTGGCTACATTCCAAGTGATCTTGAAATGCAGGCAACGAGCGAGAGAGTATGCAAAATGAGGAGAGGGCGCCCTCTCATTCGTCAGAATAATTATTTTCCAGGCCCTTTGGCAAGACGAAACGATCAGGAAAGTCTACGAACAACGCAGCCAGCTGCAAGTGACCGATTCGGTGGCGTAGTCAGTTTTTTTTAAATATTCGCGGTTCAACCGTTTGCTAGACCCTGTCATTTTCTAATTTCATCCTACATGACAGGTCGGAGTAGCACCATCTCAAATCTTGTGCATGTTAGGGGAGGGACTCTCTTTACTCCTTGCGCTATTTACGCATCAACTGAAAACACACGAATATTGCATTTACGCATCTACTGAAATCACACGAATTCCTTACATTCTTCCTAGGCACTACAGACATGAATCAATGGATGCACTCGATCATGAAATTTTTAATTTAAATGTTTACAGTTTTTAAATGTTTATTTTTTACAGCTTTTTGGATGCTCTCGACCGTATCACAGCCCCTGGCTACGTGCCTTCGAATGAGGCAAGTCTGAATGGCTTTTCTGCTATATCTTCTGTGAGGGGTTCATATTAATGAAAGTTAAGAACCCAGCGCGGACTCTATGCTAGAACATATTTCATTTTTCAGGATTACCTCCACCTTCGCATCCCCACCACGGGTGTCGTTGAGCATCCCATCACGATTCAAGATGCACCGTTCTTGTGGGTTAATTATTTTTTTAAATAAAAAAAGACTCCAGCTTCAGCGTATTTTCAACGCACAGAACATGCACTTGATATTTATAGGTGTGATGTTTGCACACGGATTATCTAAATATGTTTATTTGAAAATATTCAATAAATATTCAGGTTCATCGATGTCGGAGGACAGCGAGCAGAGCGGCGGAAATGGATTCATCAGTTTGAAAATGTACTATAGTTACATTTTAATTAGTATTTTTAAATAAATTTAAATACAAATTTGTAGGCAACATCCATAATCTTCATCTCGGCCGTATCGGAATTTGACCAAGTATTGAATGAGAATAAGGAAGAGGTTCGAAATAGATAAAAATAAAAATAAATAATAAAAAATACATAAATAAATTTCAGAACCGTCTTCTTGACTCACTGTTGACTTACAGCGGCGTAGTGACTTCGTTAATGTTTTCTGGGGTCTGTTATTAAATCCTAACAATAAGAAACATTTATATTATGAGAAAAAACTCTACTTCAGACTCCCATGATCCTCTTTCTCAACAAGATCGATCTCTTCCGAGAGAAAATTGAAGTATTCTGCAAATCGATTACAGTTGCATTCCCGGGATACAAGGGTTAGTCTCGAAAATTGGAGAAATATTATAATTATGAAATTGAATAAAAAATGCGAACTCCTTCTAATGAAATATTTTCAGGAGCTGACACCTATGAAGACTCCCTGGCGTACGTTTTTTTTCGTAATGCAAAAAAATCTCTTTTTTTTTAAAAGAAACTCTCCCAATTTTCGTTGTTCTCATTTCGTTGTGCGGGATTATTGAATGTAAATTCAGATTCATCGAGCAGAAATTTCTGAACGTCACCCCTTCAAAGCGACCATACATGCACAGAACCTGTGCCACCGACAGTGATCAGGTATGTAAAACTTTCAGTAAGAGCTTTGAATAAGGATAAGTTTATTGATTTGGATTAGTCTGTCAGGTATTGTCACATCTTTGAAATTGCCGTTTTTTCAGCAGGTTTCAAGGTGATTAATTCCATGAACAAATCTTTTAAAAACTCATTATCAGGTTCAAAAGGTCATCGGATCTGTTCTCGATGCTATCATCACTGATACTCTGAAGAAGATGGGTATGTATCTTGTATCTTGTTGTTAGATATAAGTAATTTACTTCTAAGTAAAATCAATGCCAATACAGGAGTCGGCTTGAGCTAGATAGAAGCTCAAACTGAACGAGAAATGCATCGTTGCCCGTGGACAGTGCACGGTCAGATATCAGAAACCTTTTAAAAAATACGCGTTCATAATGTACGGTATATTATATATTTTTTTTAATTAAATTGTTTACAGGAATCGAATAAGAAGTTCATCATTTGCTGGAAATTCGGGAAATTGTCAACAATTTGCAATAGTCCTCAACTGTAGTCGCAGCAGCATTTTTTATTGCTTGTGATTGTTAACTGTCCGTTAATATTCTCATCATTGTTAACTACTTCAAGCCACTATCTCAACCCACTTTCATTCTACCCTCAGCAAGAATCGAAACAGCTCAGGTGTACAATACTTCTCCTTTACTTCTTTGAATCTCATATTTGAGCTCTCTATGATTCCCGGTTTTCCATCCACTCATTTTACCGTAACTCGTTTTATGGTTGTTAATTTATTTTGCTGTTCTTATGTGCCTAGTGAATGGTCATCTAATAAAATTGTAACCTTCCCCAAACTGACCCCCGGTGAATTTTGCGGCAGTCTTCCCGCTCTTTTTTAGTGGTCCTCCTGTGTTAATTGTTTCCGAAATATTGATTGTTTTTGTTGGAGCTGCTTACACAATATTTTAAGATCTCCACAATAAGTTAAAACACGGATAAAAATTAGTCATCCGTATCTGCGGGGTATTTGTTTCGACGATCTCATAACATTGAATTTTTCATTCCTTGAACTAAAAACATGAGTGAGACATCCTCAGACTACGTAATCACACAATTTCTATTCAAAACTACGGACGCTGTCAATTCAAGTGATGTACATAGATCCAAAGTGCAACTCGATAGCTGCAATGCACTTCTATTTACGTTTAGAAAAGCACCACATCTCCTGCTTTCCTGTGACGCAATATCTCTATCGCTGTATGATTGAAACGGGGATTACATCCGAACTCTCCTCATTTCACGCACTCTATCGCCTCTCTGTCAGGCCTTTGGCCATTGGCCATTGAGACCTCCGTCCCTGAGACTCCGCCCCCTTCTATCTACTGAGTCCTGATAGGCGCCCGGGGCCGCGCTGTTTCCATGACATTTCACACTAAACAAGTCGATAAGCGCGAGTGAAATCTCTCCGTTTTCAGTTATCTCTCGCCTCTCAGACCAATTAGACAATGCACTTTATTCGTCGCAGGAGGTAGTGCACTTTTTCCTTTTTTTAGATTTTACTTTATTTTTTTTGTTTACTAAGAGTGTTATCATTATTAAACGTCTCAAGTTTCAATCTTTTCTGCACAACATTGAACTGCAAAACTATTTCAAATTTGTAAGATATTGAGAACTTTGTGCCATTCAACTAAATGGTAACTCATGAACGTTTTTTTTTCGATCTATTTCGCAGGTGCACTTACTCAGCTTTAGGCGAGTGATGCGTAGTTCGAGTATTCTAGCTAGAATGTTTTCTCGAACGCCTCTTGTTTCACCAGATCAAAGGTTTTGTTCAGACCTTGGTCATTTCGAGAGTTTTCGTGAAATTCGTGTTTTTTTCTCAATTTGTTAGTACTTGAAAGCTTGTTGAACAAGTAGCCGCTTGATTACGTGAACACTTGTCTAAGATCTTGAGCTAATAGCTAATAGATACTTTCAAATTGATGACCTTCTCCATTTTTTGGTCCTTGCGACTACTAAAATAGCTGACACGTCAGATTCATTGTCATGAGGGGAAATGTCCTCATTTCTCTCACTCCGACACCTCTCAAAGTAACGACAAAGTAGCAAGATCAATCCTTCATCTTGGCAACTCTAGTCCTCTTTGAGCTCATCCCCCCCTATCTTCCTAATCTATAGGTCTGTTATAACAGACGAGTATCGCGTCAGATGTTGCTATCTCACGCCTATTGTGTGGAAATGTCGCGTTACTTGAATGATGTCTACGCATTTTCGCGAATTCGAAACTGACTCATCTTGTCGCACATTTGCTTGCTTTGAACTCTAATATTATAATGGCTTTTCAGTTTCCATCGAGCTCTAAATCGGTGACTCGTCTACCCATCTCATCATCTATCAATCGATCTCAAAGTGCATTCACAAGATCCCACATATCCTATTTTTTAGCCCTACCTGGTATGAACAGATCACAAACTCACGAAAGCTTTGCATAACAGACACAATCCTTTTTACAGTAATCTCCTCTACGAAGTTATTTACTTCCCGAATATCAATCATAAACAACAGGCTAAGAATAATCTATAATCTTCCATATCACACGGCTTGGTGAGATCTCTCTCAATCTGTTCATTCCATTCGGGATTAAGATTATCAGTCCTAAAATTACACTGGAATATCCGTTGGTCGTTGGTGGCCTGAATATAATCTCCGATTGCAAGAAAATCTGAAAATACATTCCATGTGCAGAAAGGAGATTCGCAGTTTCCCGTACCCGCATCCTTTTTTATTATTTCAGTATGGAAATACGCGTTTTCATTTAATTGCTTTACAAGGAGTAGAGCAACTCTACTAAAATTTAGAAAGGAATACTGAACAAGTAATTTCAGCAATGGGAGCCGTTTGTTCTACCGAGCCCGCACAGGCGCAGTCGAAAGCCATCGACAAGCAACTAGCGCAGGATCAGAGACTGGCCAGAGAAGTGAAGAAGTTGCTCCTGTTGGGTTAGTATAATACTGCAAAGTGAATGACATTCGTGATTGAAAAAAACAAAGGACTTTCTTTCTACAAATTGAACTCATGCATACAATAATAATACGGACGAGTTGCCTTATTTAGTCAATTGGTCGCTTCAAATTTCAGGTGCGGGCGAATGTGGAAAGAGCACTATTCTCAAGCAAGTCAGGTGACAGCTTATATTTTTTTTTCATAAAAATAAATAAATAATTCAGAATGGCACACGACGATGCTTGGAAGTTAGAAAACAAAGATATGGAGCGAGTAAGAATCATAATAGTCTGTATTTTTCGGTCTCAAAGTTGTTTGACATGCAGAATTCATTCAATTTTGGACTAGAAATATCCAAATAGGGAAGTTGTTTTCAGAATCGCATCTACAGTAACTATGTCCGAGGCATGGTCGACCTAACCAACGGCGTCAATCAGATGCACATGGTGCTTGCTCCAGAAATGGAGGTTAGTTTTCGAAATTGGCATTAATTGAAATCGAGAAAAAAAAAGATAAATTCCTGGGCACAGCTTTGAAAAACCGTCGTTTTGGCACACACAAAACAAAAAGGATCATGGGGGATAGACGGGGAAGGAGATGTGCACCATCGATATTAAGCACCGTATTTTCCTTTCAGGAACATGCCGAGACATTGAAGGGCATACTCAAAGAGAAGAAGGACATGCAGGCGCTGAGTGAGGAGGCGGTTACGGCACTCAAGGTATCAATGAGGAGACTTATTTACCCCGACCCTCTCTTAGGTCCATTATTTTGCGATTACAGTACTCATTGTCAAAGTATCATCTTTCAAATAGGTCCAATTGCGTATATTTTATCTGGTTTCTCATTATTTTTTATGACTCTGCATTATGTGCATTATGTGCGCCGTAATTACTCTTTTTTTAAATTCATTCTTCGAATCATAATCCAATCGCTTTCCAGACACTCTGGCAGGACCCTTTCGTGCAGATGGCGTTCAAGATGCGAAACCGTTTTCAAGTTGCCGACTCCATTGCCTAGTGAGTTTTTTTCTTGACGTCTTTCCATTTAATTCGGACCTAGTACAATAAGTGAATCTGCTGGGAAATGCGAAGGAATCATGTCATGGGAATTCGAAACGGATTACAACTGATTTATGAATCATACAATATCATTCGTGACTGACCAAACATTTTTTTTTCAATTCTCCGAAATATTCTCTAAACGACTTGTTATGATAGCGGATAAGATACATTACTCGTATGACTAGAAGCTCATCTCTCAATTCCTCGAAAGCACGTCCCAACTAGAAACTACAAGCGAGATTTCTTCCTTATGCACTATAAGCATGCATCCGCTGAGATAACTGAGTTCAAACGAAGATGAAAAAATAAAATTTAAATACTATTAACTGTTTCAGCTACATGGATGCGATTGACCGTATCACTGCACCCGGATACGAGCCTTCCAACGACGTAAGTGTGTTTAGGCAATCTATCGAAATTCTGGGATAAAAAAAAACAAAGAAAACTATCATGCGACGAAGAGTGCAACCATTTCACATAACATTAGAGTGAACAAAAAAAAGGTAAAATGCCCACCGCTGAGGGAAACAAATATTTATTTGTAGGACTACCTCAATCTTCGCATTCCAACCACTGGTGTGATCGAATACAAGATCACGATCAAAGATGCTCCTTTCACGTGACTTTTTTAAAATTAAATTATTATATTCGAATAAAAATAAATTCAATTCAGGTTCATTGATGTCGGAGGGCAGCGTGCGGAGAGGAGGAAGTGGTTTCATCAATTCGACTCCGTAAGCATAGTTTTGCTGTATATTTGAATAAATTGTTATTTCGGGCCACCTCGATCGTTTTCATTTCGGCCATTTCCGAATTTGATCAATACCTCAGCGAAGCCACAACCAAAGTGAGATTTTTTTACAATTAAGCTACCGTGACACGAATGAAATTGTATGATTCACATATCAGTTGTAATCCGATTCGAATTCCCTTGGAATGATTCCTTCGTATTTCCTAGCAAATCCACTTATGGCAGTGCTCCATCTCGTTTTGTTATCTCGAATTGTCAATTTGTAAATATTACTGAATAATCTCATAACAATGACGATTTTTCCTAAAAAATAGAATTTTTATGTCAAAATTTGTTTCAGAATCGGTTGAAGGAATCTATGAAGATATACAAGGGATTAATAAATAATAATACCATGTTCAAGAAAGTGAGACGTTACAGCAAATTAAGAAATTTTGTTTTGTAATAAATTACTAGTGAAATTTAAACATATTTCAGTAGCTTTAGTCCTAGTTTTTAGTCGCTTGTTTCTTTTTTTCGATGTCTACAATTTAATTTTGAATGTGTTGCATTTCAGACGCCGTTTATCCTCTTCTTGAACAAAACGGATTTATTCAGAGAGAAGATTGAGGTCCAAAAGAAGACCATTAAAGTCTTCTTCAGAGATTATACCGGTTAGTCATTTTTATTTTTATTTTTTTTTTCTATTTTTTTCGTATTTTTCCCAAAATATTCGTTTCCGAAGAAATTTAGATTGCCTGAATGTCTACATGTAATCATTTCTCCAGCGTGGCGAAAAAAACTGTCACAGAAATTGAATAATTTTAATATTTTGATTAGAATCGCGTTTATTACGTAATAAAAACTACAAGATTTTGTAAGGTCCTCAACAAAACAAAAGTGAAGATGATAAGCAGTGCTTTCTGATAGTTGTACTTAGGGGCCACAACGTCGATGGCCGATTTTAAAGCAAGGGGTCAAAAGTATGTTCAAGTTATCCCTCATGGACCCTATAACATTATGCTTTTTGCCTTTTGTTGATATCTTGTCTCTGCACCGCGCTAGAGCCCGAGAAGTACGCGCTCAGCTCACTCGGGAAGAGAGGGGAAAGGCGAGACGAGAGGGAAGGGGGCGGAGCCTAATTTGCGGGTGTCTCTCTCCCTCTCCCCGCCCTCTCGCTCGCCTCTCCCCGCGCTTCTGCTAACAAAAGTCACAAGCTTTTGAAGCATGGTAAAAATCTAATTTTTTTCTCTAAAAATCCTAAAATATTCGAATTATTCAGATAATTACTGTTCGAAAGAAATTTTCACATAGGAACCCACTGAAACAGGCTATTCCCTTCTTTTAATCCCAATTTTGATACACTCAATGTAAATTTTCATCTTTTGAACAGTGCTCGATCGATAGGTGATGGTAATAGCTATCCGTGGCAATTTAAAATGAATGGTTTGGTTTAGAATGAACCTTGTGACTTTGTTTTCTCGCTTTTTCGCAGAATCGTGTCAGACGAAAGTGCGCGGAGCTTGTGGGGCCTAGTTGTACTGGAGTGCCTCACCATTTAAATAATAACTATCTCATTTACAGGCGCGAACACGTATGAGGACAGCCTGT
This sequence comes from Pristionchus arcanus, assembly GCA_900490705.1. NCBI lineage: Eukaryota > Metazoa > Nematoda > Chromadorea > Rhabditida > Neodiplogasteridae > Pristionchus > Pristionchus arcanus. The sequence continues at coordinate 263,236 of LS488427.1, read as the reverse complement.
CGTATGTTTTTATTAATGTATTTTCGTAATCGTACCTGGTCAATCAATCGATAACTGTAAGAAAAATTAATGTTTCGAGGTATATCGAGCAACGGTTCTTGAGCAGCAATCCTGAAAAGAAGCCATACCTGCACAGAACATGTGCAACGGATACTGATCAAGTATTTTTTAAAATTCGATTAAATTTTATCACAGTGTCGACTGTATTTTAAGTTTTAAATATTATATTTGTTTATTATCATTTTAGGTGCAATTAGTTATCTCTTCAGTCGTCGATGCTATCCTCACCGACCGTCTCAAGAGCATGGGTGTGTTTTTTCAATAATTTATTATATAGAATTAAGGTAAATAATTATTCATAAGGAATACAGGTGTCGACTTGAGCTAACTAGACGCTAGAGAGAAATATATCGTTGCTGTTGTGGTTAGAAATTATGAAATAAATCATTTAATCATATTATAATATTCATATTTTTCAGGAATCGAATGAGCGGTGGCGTTGTCTACGTCTCTCTTCAGATGAAGTGCGCCTTGCAGTTTACAGTCCTGGTTTCAGATGACTCATTCATCGATGACTCCTTAGATCTTCATCTATTGTTGGGCTCTCATTGCTAAATCCGCTCAATTTCGTTAATTTTGTGATACGTTTTTATTTTATTCTTCGTTATACTTTTACAAGTAGCCAAGTAGATCTACAAGCAGATTCAGATGTACTCCGGTAGACGTTTAGTTTTCAGTGTAACCTCCACCATTGTATTCCTATTATTTCATGTTCCCGATATTGACAATTGTATGCATTGATTTAGCATTCCTTTGTGTTTTTTCGTTAACCATCTTGATAACGTCCAGGCGAAAATGACTGTTTTTTTTTATATTTTTCCACTCAAGAAACCATATTCTCCGACAATATCTTCCTTCTTTTGTCTTCTACATCTCTCCCAAAAACAAATTCTATCTCCAAACGCTGCATCCCTAACACCTCAAAAAGAAATGCATTCATCCCAGTTACTTTTTCAATCTTCTGAGATTTCTTTTTTTCTCATTTCTCCAGTTTATGTTGAATTTTTCTTCTGATTGTCACCGTGACGTTTCCATTGTTCTCTTCTCATTTTTCTTTTTTTTTCATTGATGTGTATTCAAATCAGGTACTCGCTCAATCATAAATACGATGCAAAAATTACTTTTTTGGAGTTTAAATCATTTTCAAAGTGGATCTTTGATCATTGATTCCATACGTGCCGAATGTTCTCGTGGATTTGTGACTTGCGATCTATTGAATTCAAAGGCCCCGTGAACAAAGAACAAGTACGACTATCAGAATGATGAATCTGTCTCCATATTTCACGTGGTATCTCACTGATCAAAGAGGCGAGAAAGTGTGTGGAATGAAGAGATCACGACAGTTATTTGAGCTCAACTCTTCATACAGCGTGCTCTATCGTCGCTCGTACTGCACAGAGAGAGAGAGTTAAAAGAATAGAGAGATGGTTTCTTCAATCGGACAGCTCAAATAAACAAACGCGAGGCATCTTGCAACTACAAGACTTGCACATACACTTTATTCTTCATGAGACGCATCTAGCTACAAAATTCGTACAGCGTGCTCTATCGTCGCTCGTACTGCACAGAGAGAGAGAGTTAAAAGAATAGAGAGATGGTTTCTTCAATCGGACAGCTCAAATAAACAAACGCGAGGCATCTTGCAACTACAAGACTTGCACATACACTTTATTCTTCATGAGACGCATCTAGCTACAAAATTCGTACAGCGTGCTCTATCGTCGCTCGTACTGCACAGAGAGAGAGAGTTAAAAGAATAGAGAGATGGTTTCTTCAATCGGACAGCTCAAATAAACAAACGCGAGGCATCTTGCAACTACAAGACTTGCACATACACTTTATTCTTCATGAGACGCATCTAGCTACAAAATTCGTACAGCGTGCTCTATCGTCGCTCGTACTGCACAGAGAGAGAGAGTTAAAAGAATAGAGAGATGGTTTCTTCAATCGGACAGCTCAAATAAACAAACGCGAGGCATCTTGCAACTACAAGACTTGCACATACACTTTATTCTTCATGAGACGCATCTAGCTACAAAATTCGTACAGCGTGCTCTATCGTCGCTCGTACTGCACAGAGAGAGAGAGTTAAAAGAATAGAGAGATGGTTTCTTCAATCGGACAGCTCAAATAAACAAACGCGAGGCATCTTGCAACTACAAGACTTGCACATACACTTTATTCTTCATGAGACGCATCTAGCTACAAAATTCGTACAGCGTGCTCTATCGTCGCTCGTACTGCACAGAGAGAGAGAGTTAAAAGAATAGAGAGATGGTTTCTTCAATCGGACAGCTCAAATAAACAAACGCGAGGCATCTTGCAACTACAAGACTTGCACATACACTTTATTCTTCATGAGACGCATCTAGCTACAAAATTCGTACAGCGTGCTCTATCGTCGCTCGTACTGCACAGAGAGAGAGAGTTAAAAGAATAGAGAGATGGTTTCTTCAATCGGACAGCTCAAATAAACAAACGCGAGGCATCTTGCAACTACAAGACTTGCACATACACTTTATTCTTCATGAGACGCATCTAGCTACAAAATTCGTACAGCGTGCTCTATCGTCGCTCGTACTGCACAGAGAGAGAGAGTTAAAAGAATAGAGAGATGGTTTCTTCAACTCGTATTTCGCACTCGTATTTCGCAAGATTCCTTTATTAAGCGACTGACAACATTTCTTTTTTTGAAGATTCATGTTGCAAATTCATTCACGATACTCTTTCCCAATTAAATAGAAGTTCAATAGTACACAAGGGATGGAAGGGTGAGGCTTACTAAGAAACTAGCGCGTCAGTGCTGCCCTAGTATGTTGTCTAACGATGTTAGGGTGAAGAATCCGTCTCTTCACTCCGCGTATCTCTCGTGGGTCAGAGTTGCAAGAGATTCCTCAGAATGAAGATACGACTACTTTATTGTCCGACAAGCTTGAAGTTGTTCTTGCATTCCTAGGTATTCTCTATTGTTCCGAGCGTCATCGCGTGATAGGACTGTCACTCTACATTACGGAAAGTCATCTCGTCATTTCTTGCTACACTGACCGGTGAGAAAGTGGGCAAGAAACATCGACGAATTGCGTTCCCATGTTATTAAAGAAGGAGAGGCACGAATGCTGGCTCAATTATCATAAGCGAACGGCGCACGCCGATTTGCATGCACCGTCTCTTCATTGACCTTCTCTCTCTCGCTCGTTGCCTGCACGATCAGGGGAGCTTGGCACCCAGCCAATCGACCATATCTCAGTTCAAACGAAAATAGAAAACATGGCAGTTTCGAAAGTGCTATAGGGTGCTTATGCCACATCACCTGGCATAGAGAACTCACTTAGCCAGATATTCGTGCCCCTCCTCCTTTAAGTGATCGTCTTCTTCATTTCTTCAACCAACATACTAGGAAAACACGAACGCGTTCCATTCCTAGAAAAAATGCTCCTTCCATCACTCGTGCGCTATTCATTGTAGTTTTTCGTATGATTGTTTACTTTTTTCCGCAAATAGTGACGAGAGATTACTTCGTGCCTTATTGAAGAAAAGATATTCGCGAAAAACCCAGAATCATATTTTTCTGGCTGATGAAAAACGTTGTCATGTACACTCACAAGGGGCCTCTATCTCTGTTCATTTCTCCAATTCCACCCACATGTGTTTTCGTCTCATTGTAGGCATTATCACGATTCCTCACAAAGTCACCACTTGTTGATGTATCCTAAGTTTCAAATCCAAATTCTTAGGAGAATGATAGAATGATGATATTCTCTCTTCTGTTCATTTCTCTCTTTTCCACCCACATGTGTTTTCGTCTCATTTTCTAGCTGTAGAAATCTCCATCCAGTCCTGGGCTCTCCTCTTGATGTATACTAACGCATGAGACTCAAAGATCGGAAAGAATGACCTCGATTCTGTCTTTTCATTCTTTTTTTTTCAATTCGCTCATTCAATCCATTAATCGAGCGCGTATTGTGTTTTAGTGCCATTGAGTACAGCAATGATTTTCCTTGTGCATCGCATTTCCATTTTCTTCTTTTTTTGTAGTATGCAGAACTTTTTTTTATCGCATTTACGAATTGTCAACCCTTTTTGTAATGCATTCGTAACATCAACAACTCAGCTTTCGGGAAATTGCTGTAATGAGCAGAGTTTGATTGAATTTTTTTCCAGTTACTCTTCTCAAGTGTCACTCTTGGCGTCAGTGTCTCTACTACTCTGCTTCACTCATAGACCTTATCACGCGGTACGTGAAACTTTCTTCTATTTTTCTTGGAATTCGGTCTATTCGTCAAAAGTATCCAATTGTGGTTCATTGTCACTTCGTACTTAGCCGAGTGGAGCCCTTTTCCATCAGCCCACCACTAGGCTGTCAAAACATCTTTTGTCCCCTTGATAATCGTTGCCTAGTAATACGACAAACTTCCGCAAGTTTCTCCTAGCAGTCTAGCGGTTGCTTAGTCGGGTCTGATCTTTCGTAATTTTCTCCATTTTGTACTACCTTGGGAGGCGCAAATTGTGGTGAACATCTTCATTGTTCCTGTCTTTCTCTCGTATTGAATGACGTAAGATCACTTGGCAAACAGCCGGCAGATTGTGTGCTCAAATAATTCATCAAGTCATACTGCTGCCACTTCCCCGAAAATCATGACATTCCAGATCCAAGATGGGCAACATGTGCAGTAGCGAGGCGGCTGAGATACTTTCGAAAGCGATAGACAGGCAACTTGCGCACGAGGGCAGCAAAGCGATGGAGAGGAAAAAGTTGTTACTCCTCGGTTCGTAGTTTTCTTTTATTGTTGGAACAAGATTGTGGGAATCCCAAACAAAATGAAAACCAACGTCTTGATTATTTGTGGAATGTTTTATTGCAGGAGCCGGAGAGTGCGGCAAGAGTACGATTCTCAAGCAAGTGAGGTGAGAATGATATTTTTTCTCGGATTAAAAAAATAAATAAATAATGATCATTTCAGGATCCTCCATGATGACAGTTGGTCCGATGATAATAAAAACATGGAGAAGGTATTACATTTTTGTGCAATGCTATTTATCGTTCCGATAATATTGACATTCCAAAGTACGATTCGCTGGGTATCAAGATGAAATTCATTACAGATGCGCATCTACTCCAACATCATCCAGGGAATGAACCAGTTGTGTGCGGGCGTGGAAATACTCGGCATGCTGATGTCACACGAGACAGAGGTCTGCTATTTTTTCGGTGTTTTCTTAGTTTTATCTTTTATTGCCATCGTTGTTTGGCATCCTCTAAATTGAAGATCAACTAAAGCTTTCAAATATCATTCCAGGGCCACTACGCTTACATCCGAACAATTATTGCCGTAAAGAAGGAATCCATGCCCATTACTGCAGATACGAAGAGAGTGCTCAAGGTATGATCTTTTTGGACTCATTTCTATTTTTTTTACTTTATTCCATAACCAACCTCTTTTAGATAATTTGTTGCTTGTGGCAAAAACAGATAAGTTTCCGTTTTTGTACGGAGACTGAACTTTGTTCCTACTTTTCCTCATAATGTAACCATTTCAGACGCTCTGGGCCGACCCCGTAATACAAAAGGCTTATGAACTAAGGAGCGAGCTGCAAGTAGCTGACTCAATCAAGCAGTGAGTTCATATTTCGATTTGAATCGAGGACAAAGATCTCAATTCCAATTTCGCTATTTATGAAAGTATTAATAATTTGGATAGAGATCACCAAAATCTCAGCAATCCTATTAGAACATAAATATCCATCCCGATTCCGAAAGAGCAAATGAAGAGATCTTTCTTTTCGTTTCATGGGCACGATTTGCTCGCCAAACCATAAGGAAATCATATGAATAAGCACATGGTTTTGCACCTTATCATATGAAAAAGTGGATATGAGAAGTCTATGAATAATCGACTTGCCTCCATTTCAGCTTCCTCGACTCCCTTGAACGAATCACCGATAACGACTACAAGCCCTCCAACGAGGTTTGGACTCTCTTAATCTCAAAACTTGGAGTCAATTTGCGAGACATTATTCGCCTCATATTACTCAAGTCTCTGACTGAATTTTAAATAATGTAAACACATCAATTTAGAAGCCTTATTTCGATCGTAGTAAAGCAGTGAAGAGTCCTGATTGTTTTCAGGACTACCTTCATCTCCGTATACCTACGACGGCCATTTCCGAGAACCGAATAATGATCAACAAAAACGAGTTTGTGTGAGTTGATTTAACCCGCACATTCTTTAAAAAAATACTTGAAAATCGTATATTTCGCAGGTTTATCGACGTCGGCGGACAGCGGTCGCAGCGCAAGAAATGGATCTCGCATTTTGAAAGCGTGAGTGAATTTCAATTCACAATTGGAGACAATTCTGATAAATAAATAATTGTTTTGCAAATAATTGCAGGTCAACGCCATAATTTTCATCTCGGCAATCTCGGAATTCGATCAGAAAATGTTGGAATCGAGCGAAACTGTTAGTCATTAGCACAAATATACATATTAAAAATATATATTCTAGAATCGACTGATTGACTCGATGGCGCTGTACCAAGCCATCGTTAACAACACGTATTTTGAAAAGGTAAGCGCTGGAATAGTTATTTTGTCATTGTGAGACGTTGCATATGAGGCCGTTCGCATAAGAATCAACAAAGCCCAACAAGGGTCTGGAACAGGTCAAAAATTCAGGTGGCTCAAAAAATGGCCCCAGGGGTAACTTTTGACGCTGAACACACCCACCGTCTCAGAATTTTGATATTTCGCCTCTGGGAGCCGGTATGGGTCCTGGTCGGGAAGGCCTTAAAATGATTTTTCGAGTTTTTCTCGTCGGAAAGTGGTCAAAATCGCCTGAAATCTCGCGATCTAAAACAGAATTTCGAGCTCTTTCAAATGGCATTATTGATTTTTGATGATCTTTTTTCGTTTTCGAGAAAAAGCCAACTTTTGAAGATCGAAAAAGCAAATGCCAGGACGTCACCAGATGATAGAGGACGTTCTGCTGATCATTTTGGTATATTGGAC
>LS488427.1:222665-243527 GCA_900490705.1 Pristionchus arcanus | reverse complement strand
CATAAGCCAGTTTTGTGAAGTCAGAGAATCCGGACCAGAATATGCCGGATTGAAAAGATTCACTTAAATACTGAAGTCATTTATGCAGCATATGTTTTATAAAACTTTTTAAGGTTATTTTCATAAAATTTGGGCCTCATGTGAACCGATTGGAACGGTGAAAAGGGTTGATTTACGATAGTTGACCCCAGGCCGTCTCACAAAAGTCAGCGCATAAAAAGTTTCCCATCACCGATTCCGCTGATTTTTGGGGAATTGTTAGACACATATAGGTACTACTAAATGCGCATAGTCGCTTTCATGGGTTTTTCCGATTATGAGATTTGTGCTACTTTTTCATATAACCGACCGCACCGCACCAGAACATGATCATAGAATGATGTGGCTTGCCCAGAAATCTTCCCCTATATCTCGCTGATCGATCCTTTTTTTCAAATTGTTGATATCTTTATTTTGAAGAAAGTTATGATCTTTTTTATGGCGCACATTTTGGGCAAAATCGCTTAGAGCGACCGCTCCGACCAAGTATTACGCGAAAATGAGTTCCGATATGCAAAATCGGGAAGTGCAGCTTGATAGAGCACCATTCAAAGTACCTTTGTTTATTTTTTCAGCCAGTTTGAAAACATGTCATTTCTACCGCCGCTACTCCCCTCAAATGGTCGATTCTCTCGCGATTCCCCTCATATAACGTATTTATGATATGTTATTTTTTCTGAATTTTTTTTCAGGACTACTTGAAACTCCGCATCCCCACCACCGGAGTGGTCGAGCATCGACTTAACATCAAGAGCGCGGAATTCAGGTTTACTATAAAATTAATTAGCCAATTAAAACTAATTAACTAATTAAAATATAACTCAGATTCATCGACGTTGGCGGGCAGCGGTCGGAGCGCAAGAAGTGGCTGAATCATTTTGAAAATGTTAGTAATTAAAAATCTGGAACTCGTTTTCCCAACTGTGTTTGCCATATTTTCTGTGTGGAGTGTTTGGAGAGTTCTGGAGTCTCATTATTAATTATATTTTAACATTTATTTGTTATATTTATTGTAAATATTCCAGGTTGGTGCAATAATCTTCCTATCTGCCATATCGGAATACGATCAGTGGCTCTACGAACAGAAGGATACGGTGAATAAATATTATTTTTAAATTTCAAAAAATATTTTTATTTAGAATCGTCTCGACGAATCGATTCGCCTCTTCGACTGCATTGTCAATTCGGATTTTTTCCAAGAGGTAAGCTTTTTTTTAGTTAGCGCATGATCAAAGTCATATCTCAACCAGGAAATTTTTTAAATGATGACTAGGCATGAACTTTAAAAAAAAAGAAAATGAAATATATATAATTTTTTGTGCTCGAAATGTGTAATTATATACTAAACAAATTTGTTTCACAGACCACGATGATCCTCTTCTTGAACAAAACTGATCTATTCGCTGAGAAAATAAAGAAGAAGCCCATTTCTTGCCATTTCAAGGAGTTCAAAGGTGATTATAAATTAATTAGTAATTTTTTTATCAAACTCAACAATGAAACATTTCTTTGCAGGACACACTTACAACGATTCTATCAGGTGATCTCAAATACTCATTAATCTGAAATTGGAACGCACATTTTTAAAATCATTAAAATCATCATCCATTCTTCTTCAATTATATCCTAAAATAGACAATGAGTAAAAAATTAATCAGTCGTTTAATTACTATAGATTCATCGAAGCCCAGTTCACCAAACTCCCAAAGCGGAAGAGAGGCGAAATATACACACACCAAACTTGCGCAACGGACACCACCCAGGTTAAATTAAATAATTACATTAATTATTTTGATAATTAAATTAAATTAATTAAATTAAATTATTATTTTAGGTGGGAACCTGCATCGATATGGTGACGGACGCTATTATAAAGCAGAATCTACATAAAGCAGGTTCGCTTCAGTTTATTTCTGCTAGTCTTGTCGACTTGTTTTGGTGTTACCGCTATAAAGACAGATTGTAAGAAATAATCCACGAAAGCGAATGAAAAAGATCTCAAACTTCTTGAATAATATTACCTTTCATGCAGGTGTATTCGACATGCACTAGCTAATCGACAGCATAACATCGTCGCTGGGGTATGATCATTGAGAAATGCCTTAGTTCTCCTTGGTTATCCTCAGTTTTCAATGCACATTATTGCCTTTGTTCTTCATTCTTCAGCATGCTTCCTAAGTTTCTCGCACTAAAGTTCGAATTGAGGGCAATTATTCCTTCATTTCACGTGATGTCTCATCAGCCAAAGACTTTTTAAAGTGAAGAAACGATTTTCCGCATTTTCAAAACTTGCTGGCTCATTTAGATTTTGGAAGGCAAGACAACAGTCAAATTCTGGCATCCGTACTTTATCAGTTCTGCAGCTCGCAAACGTGCATGCTAGATGTTGTCAATGTTTTCAGCCATGGTGACTCAGTGACCACTCAGCATCTTCAGGATACCATTGATGAGATACGACAACTTCTTTGCTCCATCTGGAGACCATCCCTCAAAAACCCTTCAATATTCTCACTGTCATTTAGAATCCTCGTAATCATTTTTACTTTTCCCGTTTCGATATCGTTCCATTCAAACTGTTCTTCACTTTTGACCGGAGTGATACTATTCTCCAAATATGCATCAATTATCCTTCCCTATTGTCTGTATAGCCTCTGTTGAGCATCATGAGTCTGTGATGAGCAGTCAGAGCATCAAAACATTTTCTTCATGATTTTTCAGTTACTCAATATCATGCACTTATTCTCTCAATGACCCTCAATGTTCCCCTGTAGTTACTAGTCCGTTATTCTTCTCTTGTTATCCTCTCAGATCTCGTGTTTCTGCACTTCCCTCAATTGTACTCTACCTCTCAGGCGCTAGGGAAAACGGAAACTACGCACTCACATTCCTTGTATGCAACAATTATCAGTTTTGTATCGAAATTCAATAAAGATTTCTTTAGGAAAGACGGTTCTATTTTTCGATTTACTTTCACATGAATGATCCCCACGTATTTCTGTGTTCTAATTCACACGTCAGGCATTGAGGAAGCGAGCGAGAGATGCGAAATTCATCCTTCCTTCTTTCGCCTGTGGTCACTATTTTGCGACGAGGCGTTAACGTCACACTTTTTTCCGTTAGTTTGTTCCTTCTTTTTTTTCTAGAATTGTGTGACCTATTTTTCCATTTTTTTTTTCAATTTTATTGTTGCGCACAAAAAAGGTTTCATGACTGTTAATTGGAGGCTTGCTCACTGCACCCTTTAGTATTTACCCGAAATCCTCTCAAAAATATATTTAAAATGTGCTAAATTGCTCATAGTTCTCGGGCATTTTTCTTTTCCTATAGAACTGTGAGACCGAATTGATCATGTCAGGTTAATTTCAGCATCATGTTCAATATTTTACTGTTCAAATGCCAGCAATCTAATAGTGTACTTGTGGTTCCTTTCCCTAAATGTATAAGCTCATAAGCTCACTTAGCGAAATCGCTTGATATCTCTACGAAAGCAACAAGTTCTTCTGCTCTCGGAGCATCTCTGATTCCCTCACTCTCCTACTATCACCTTATCTCTAGCCGGGCAGAGAAGTCGAGAGTGTGCGTGAAATGAAGAGGTTATACTCTCATAAGTTCCCCTTTTTCTCTCGTCCCTTTACCCTTTGCTATCCTCATTTCACCTACTTTCTCATCGACCAGGGTTACAAGAGAGTGTGCAAAACGAAGATGCCACTACTTGCCCATCCTTCCCTTGTAAGAGGAGCAGTGTGAAAAACGAGAAAACCGAGTCGAAGGCTCGAACAATTTGCTCAATTAGAGAGCCGTTGTCGTTGAACTAGAGAGGCGAGAAGCCGAGTAATGTCTTGCTCTCTCCATTTCGCATGCTCTCTCGCCTCTCGGACTGGTGAGAGACAGTATTCAAAGAAGTAATGGAGCACTCTCCTCGTTTAATATGCTCTCTAGTCAGTCAGAGACAGCGAGAGATCACGAGGAATGGAGAGAAGCAGACAGTCAGAGACAGAGAGAGACAAGGGAAAAGAGAAGAGGCAGAATGGGAATGAGACAAGAAGCCTACAACTTCTCCCGCTAGTTAGACAGCAATGGCCAGTGCACTCAAGCAATTGTTAAGCGATGACGTCGCGCGGTTTGTGGTGTTTTATAATTTTTTTTCTGTCTCGAAAGACAATGGCATCCATTGTTATCATATTGAAATCACTGCATCATAAACGTAAAGTCTTATTAGGTAGCCTAATGTACACGAGTTCTAAAGTTATTGCAAATAGAGTAGGACTAGTTGACGTTTTCTCGCATTTTGATGCGCGGTCTGCGACACATCTCACTTTCCTTCCGTTTGATGCGTTGTTTTGTTCATCTCACACTCGTGTTCTTTATTCTGAGTTCGAAATTCCAAGAATACCAGTTTGATATCAATAGTTATTCTAATGATGTCGTGAAAATGTCTCTTTTTGAGTTAAAGAGGAAAAAATCTTACAAAAATTTCCTTTAAAAAATTGTCATGTGTAGGTAGCAGGGGACTGTAAATAGTATGAAGATCTATAGCATTGTGCATTTTCCCCTCCTTTCCCTGCCTTAGTGTTAGTGTTGAGTGAAATTGCGAGTAGCATTGGAAATTGTATACTATTCAATCCGCAGGATGAATTGAAGCGTGAAATCGGAAGATGCAGTCCATTTTTCCTACCAACGATCGTGATTTCTAATCCTTAGTTACACCTCATTCCTCCCATAATTTCTTTTAATTTCTCATTTTTTAAAAATTGTTTTAAAAGTTTGGTTCTCAAAATGTGTTTCACCATTGCTTTGTTACGGTTCATGTGAACTCAAATCAATTATTCATTGAGATGACTCGCATACAAAAAAAAACTTATCGAACGCGCTGGAAAACATGCGCTATAAACGATTTCATTAATCGTTGTCATTTCATTACAAGCATCAAACCTGCCACTCTTCCCCTTTATCCAGATTGTAAAGGTTTTCCAAATATGTTTCATCATTACTCTATCAGGGTTCGTTTCAACTCGCATCAATTCCTCCATTCATCACGACAAAACAAATTAACTAAATGAATTCACTTTGAGATGGAAACGATTTGCAGGGGTATTGAGTTTGTTTCTTCCCTTGAGTATTGCAAGCTTCTTACCAGAATTCCATCCATGGATATCTCGATATTCCTTGGTGCCTTCCCAGATAGTCATTCACATTGCCAAAAGTATAGCGCGCAAGTATGTTTCATCCTTGCTTCATCAGTGATCACAAGAACTCGAAGCAATAGGTCATTTGGGCATGTTCTCCAACAAATGATGACTTCTTTTGATGACATAGGCTACCATCCATGGATATCGTGATATTCCTTGGCTACTCTTTCACTACTCCTCGCATCTTTTCCTCGTTAGATCATCAACTGTATTTTAAACCTTGAGCACGCAAATGTGTTTCATACTTCCTTGATCAAAGGTCGATTGAACTCGCAACAATTCCTTCTTGGGGCTGAACTCAACAAAAAAAAAATATTGAATGCGCTTTGAATTGAAGCAAAACGACTTTATTACAAGCTTCATACCACTAATTGTTACATACTTGGAGTCAACGGTCCATCCATGGATATCGTGATATTCCTTGGTTACTCTTTTTCCACTCCTCACTTAATTTACTCGCAAATTTTAAAACTTTATTTTGAAAGTTAGATGTGTTTCATCATTTCTAGATGAACGCTCTATTAAACTCGCAGCAATTCCATCATCGGACTGAATGCAACACACAAACAATATTTGAATGCGGTTTTTGAGGGATTTGGAGGGAGAGAGGAGACTAATCCAATCAGTGAGAGTCGAACCCATTCATTCTGCGTCGCGCGCCGCTTGCGGCGCGGCCTTCCGCAGGAACTACCATTCGAAGAATGCTAGTCCCTCTAACCTGATTCCTCTAACCTGATTCGTCTTTCCCCAGATAGTCAGTGGCGTGGTTACAAATAAGTTTCATCAGAGATCACTTCAGCTCAAAGCAATGTTCTTCGTCTGTGCGATGAAATACACAAAAAAATTATAGCCTAGCATTGAGAATGCACAGCTTACGAATTCATGGTTCTACCACACTTTTCGACTATATTTTAGTATTTCGTTGAGACCTTCTGCCAGATATCGTGATAATCCTTGGTTACTCCTTCTCCACTTCTCGCTTCGTTTCCTTCACACAGATTTCCAATTGCGTGTTTTCCGCTCATTTTCATCTTTCCTCTCCTCTTTCCATCTTTTCTCAGTCTCTCTATTACTCCTGATCTCTCACGAGTCAGAGAAAGCGAGAGAGCATGCTAAATGGAGAGAGTATACCATCTTTCCTCTCCACTTTCCATCTCCTTCACTCCCTCGACCGCCCGACTCTCTCATTTGACAATGATCTCTCGTCGGTCAGAGATGCGAGAGAGCATGGAAAAGTGAGAGAGACAGACGATCTCCCCTCAGACTTCCGCATCTCTTACTGGTCTGAGCAGCATGATTCAAGAAATACTGAAGAGAGTACAATTTCCCTCCTCTCCTTATTTTCTCGAAGTCTCTTCATCTCAGCAGCTATCTACTAGGTCAGAGAAACCGAGAGACCATGGGGAATGGGGAGAGTGCTCATCTTCTTCGCTCCTCCCTTCTATCCGATCTCTCCCCCTCCTCGCATAATCATTAGCACATCAGATTCAATCCCATTTCACTCCTTACTTTTGAGTCTGGGAATTTCTAATCTTCCATGATTTTCTGAATTGAACTCCCTAATCGGAAATAGAGTGCGATGAGAAATTATCAGTAGTTCCTGAGAGTTCCTCTCTAGGATAATAGCTTCCAAAGCAAAATAAAAGGATTACACTAACTCGTATTTTATTCTATGCCTACCACTGCTTTGAACGTTTTGCAATTTTGAAGATCAAAATTTGAAAAAGGGAGGTGAATTTCCTTTCTGTGTGTTGTAGATCTCATGAATCCTTCTTCTGGATTATATCAGATTTACTCAAATACCAAACACTAATCCCAGCCCGAATTCGACACGCAATCTGTGCAAAGTGCCTCTTGATTCCTCTTTATCTCCTCTGCGCGAATCAGTAAAATCTCCACCCTTTGAGAATCTTATCCTATCCATTATATTTCCTGCTATTTCATTTGCAAATCTTCTTTGCTTTGCAACTCTGGCCTCCAGTTTTGATAGACATTTTTGCTGTCGATTAGTCATTGCTTCAGCTGAAATTGACGATCTTTGAGTCTTGAGTGCCGTTCTAGACTACTATAATTGTCGTCCCTCCATGAGACTCAAGTAATTTAAGAGTTCACACTTGCGTCAGCGTTTTTATCCCGTCAGATGCTCAACTCATTTTCCGCTCAATTCACACCGCGTCGCCGATGCTCCTCAATAGAGTGTACAAAACGGGTCGCCGTCTCCTCATTTCACGCTCTTGATTATTATGACAAAGAGTGTATGAAATCAAGAGACGACTACCCGTATTTCAAACTCTACCATTCATTCTTCGCTCAATTCACACTTCCTCTAGCGTAGCTATTGCTTCCCGATTGACCATTCATTCCATTCACCCTCTTTTTCACCCCGCCCGCTAAATGGCTCCCACCACCCGCCCTCACAAAAGGCGACGAAGAAAGAAGACTCTTTCAACTACCGGTCGTGGGAGGAAAATACGGGCGCTATCAATGATTCATAACTCGCTTTTTAGCAGGATTAGAATGGTTTCCACAATAATCGTGTTTATCTCTGATTTCAATCAATATTGGTTATAAGTATTATGCGTTTTGAGGTCATTGTGAGGGCTCCATGTTTGATCTGTTTTGCCCAAACTTTATGATCCCAGTCTTCCCGCTAAAAGCTCCCACCACCCGCCCTCACAAAAGGCGACGAAGAAAGAAGACTCTTTCAACTACCGGTCGTGGGAGGAAAATACGGGCAGCTATCAATTATTGATGTGTCTCACCGTTGGAATGGCGCCAAACAATCGAGTATGAGCGCCAATATTCATTTCATTCTCTGGCACGTGCCATCATTGGTAGTACCAAATTGTTTTTTTTTATATTCTGACTCCGGTTTTTGAGCACGATTTTGTGTCTCACCGTTGGAATGGTGCCAAACAATCGAGTGTGAGCCCTTGCATTCGGTAGCGCACGTTCCGTTATAGGTTTCTTTGCTGATTTTGCTACCATTTAATTACAAAATATTGTTTTCTAATATTTTTTCCGACTGAATCTTCATTTTCAATAGTTGATGGATGTTTAGAAATCGAAGGCTTTGTCAATTCCAACGACGGTCTTGTAAGATAATAGTAAAGTTGAACAAAGAAAGAAGCGATATTGTAGGGTCATCAATTATTGATGTGTCTCACCGTTGGAATGGTGCCAAACAATTGCTTATGTCCCAGTCCCATTATTCATTCCAGTCTATGGCACGTTCCAGAATTAGCAGCATCAGTTTGATATACCTCTTCTGATTCTAGTTGCGATTATAAGGTTTTCAATTATTAACATGTCTCACCGTTGGAAATGGTGCCAAACAATCGAGTATGAGCTCAAATAGTCATTTAATTCTCTGGCACGTGCCATCATTGGTACCTCTTCTAATTCTATAAGCGTTTTAGCATGGCTTTGTACGGGATCGTAATGATTTATGACACACCGTTGGGACACACAATATTCATTCCATCATAGGTTCCTCTTCAGATTCGGGCGCTCCTTTTTGAACGGGATCTTGTAGGGAAGCTATCAATGATTCATGAGACACACACACCGTTAGATGAGGAGGGTGCCAAACAATCGAGTGTGAGCCCCGGAATTCGGTGGCGCACGTTCTATTATTGGCGTGTAATATATCGCAAATTAGCGTTCAGTGCGGCCCGACTTTCTCGGAACAGACTAAACGCTGGATTAGCTTGGGGTGGCCCGGCCTATTGAGGAAAATTGCAAAAAGAAGCTAGGAAACCGCGCGTTGACTGGGGTTTGAAGGATATATCAATTATTGATGCGACACACCGTAGATAGATGCAAACAATTCCTTCGCTCGTGGGCATTTGTATTAGCAGCTGGAGTAGAAGCGATATATCTCGCAGAATGATGCATTATTCGAGTCATGCCTGCACGTGTCATGTGCATTTGTATTGTTTTCATTAGAGAACAACGAGAATCGATTTTTTAATAGGAGCTTCTCGTACACGTTTCGCATCACGAAAGGCTGTAAGAAACGCTCCATATGGTTCCATTTGATCTTTGATCTTCTTTAATCTTCATTTGATCTTCATCTAACACATTTCTAGTCAAATAATAATGTCCCTATTGACTACACTCAGTGATTCGCAAAGTAAGGTTAGTAACGCTAGTACAACTTTGAGTACAATTTTCTTCAAGCCTTCAATCACTTCTCACGAGAAGAAGTATGAATAGCGTTGGATAGTCACTTTGTCCCCTCATCATATATATTTCTTCGAATATTTCTGATTCTAAGCATGTGGTTGCATTCCCTGATTCGCAGAGTCAGACTACAACTTCTCGTACAATTTTCCTTGCCTCTTGCCTCATTATCGCCCCTCACGAGCTGACTTCGTGCATTTTCGAAGAAGTTAAAGGGGTACGAGTTGTTATGCGAACTCGCGACTGTAACTGATACTTTTAACCAGATTCAATCATCACCTCTATCCTGTTAAAGCTCGATTTGTGATATAATGGGCGTTGAAATAGATAGTTTTCGTGTCGTGTGACGACTTTTGCAATTTTGCAAAGCCCTAAGAGCCTAAGAGTTAAACGTGAACAACTTCTTGTACAATTTTCGTCTTGTGCCTCATTATCGCCTCTCACGAGCTGACTTCGTGCATTTTCTAACAAGTCGAAGAAGTAAGAATAGCGGCTAGTTGCTTTGTACCTCCTCCCTACTCCTCTATCTTACGACTCTCCGAAGTTGTAGCGTTCTCTAGTCTATGAGATATGAGCCTTCGAACTCGGGCGAAATCTGGCCGCAACTTGAGCGGACGATAAATAACTGACTAATGAGGCCTCGTGTTTATCTCGATTTGTGAGGAATGTCAGATTATTCATGCAGCTCATGTGGATGAAGAATCCGTCTCTTGATTCCACGTTGATTCCTGGTTTCTCGCACCCACTGGGAAACAATAACCTCACCAACTGTGTTGAGAGACTACAGAGAATGAAGAGTCGAATTCTTCCCTACGCCAAACCTACTCATTGTGAGGTCCAGCCATAAAACAATGTTATTATTCCTGAGGCTGGGGTGGCATTCTATCGCCGCCCTATGGAATCCTATTGTGCTAGCTATTCTCTATTCTATCTTTCCTCCATGATCATGCAATTTCATAACGCGCCTTTGGTATTGTTATCGCTCTGCTGAATGGAAGGCATTATTGGACAACGTTCGCCGTTTTTCCTCCATTATCCTCTTTTTTCCTGCTCTAGAGCGCTGTCTGACCACCAAAAAACAGGCAGAATCGAGATACTAGCCAAACAATTTTTGTCATCTGAAAGGCGGCCATTATTGCATGTAAAGAATGCGCCATAAATGACGCCTGCATCGTTATTCTTGAAGCGATAAACCGTATTTTCCTGTAATTGACGATCTTATTTGTAGTTGCCTTCCGTATTGTTGTTATCTACGTAACGTCAAGCCAAGCAATAAATGTATTCCGTTTCGTCCTTCTCATTCCTATGCAATTCAATGCGCTACATTCTATCGAAGCTTGAAAAGTTTTTTTTCGGATTGACATTTCACGCATTCATTTTGTCTCAACAAGCGCTGCACGCTCTCTCTACCTAAAAACGCGGCCTACCTTTGCGTCTGACTACTCAGGGAAGCAGGGGGAAACCACTCCGCGAGTCCTGTTATTTGTTGCTGCCTGCCTACCTTTCTCCTGCACAGTCACCATGACTATTTGATTGCAAAATTGCTTCATTTTTGGATTATTTTTTTCTAATACACCGTTGTCTTCCAATTACTGTCGTTGTATTGCATCTTCGCCGTATGTAGAATCAGTGAAACTCAACGAATCCTATACCATATTCGAGTCAGCGTTGGAATCGTAATCTAAGAAGGAATTGACTAATTGTCAACCTCATTTCTCTTCCTCTACTTCCTGTAGTTTAATGCTGTACGACAAAAAAAGGTATAAATTGTTATACATTTGTTGTTATAAAAAAAAAAGTATAACAATTTATACTTTTATACTTTTGCCTCACAAGAACTGATCTCGAATAGGTTCGTTTCTCTATGTTAAATCGCTGAAACTCAACCCATCTTCTACAACGGAATGTCCATCCTAGGCATGGCACCCCTTTTTAATTCCAGAGCTTTCTTACCCATTGATCTTCTAGAGGAATTCGAGTTCACTGATTTTCAACATCAAAGCAAGCACTGCACTATTGCAGTTTCGTTACTTTGTCTTCTAACTATTTAGAATAACTGAAACTCATCAGATCTTGTACAACGGAATGAGCATCCTAGGTATGCCACTCAGTCAACCTCCCCCTCTTCCTTCTACTTCCCCTCCCTTCCTTTCCTTCTTTGAGTATTTCCGCCCCTCGCCGACTCAGACGAGCTAATGACGTCCCAGCGCGCATAATTACACTCACCTTCGACTTCTCTACCTCATTTTTCGACTTCTGTTCTGATCCAGAATGGCAACATTTTGCTCATTTCGCAAGCAGAATCAACTAGATTCAGATATATTTCGAGTATTCCTTGATTTTCGGGACGTTTTTTTATTGTCACTTACCCTGCATTCATTTAAAAAGTGAGAATCTTAACATATCCTTCTTGTATAAGATTTTATCCTTTATTTCCGCCCCTCCCGACTCAGACGAGCTAATGACGTCCACGCGCATAATTACACTCACCTTCGACTTATTTTCCTTTCCAAGGCTTTTTGTTTCCAGAGCAGTCATCTTTATTCTCTTTCTTCTGAGATTATAGATTTTCTTACTGCATTTCAACTTTCTTTTGTCTTTTTTCTCAGCAGCACGCATCTGCAAGTTTACAAGATTCTGCGTTTGCAAATTCTTATAGATTTTTGATGTCGCAGATCCAAAATTATGGGTCTCAATTCTGACGGTGATCATTGATGTCCGGCGAATGTTGTAATAACATCGAATTATTTCTTGTTGGTTTCCTCCAAGAAATCATAGATTCATGGCTCGGAATTGGTGTTGACTAAAATTTGTGAATCGTCATCTAAATGCTCCTCTGCAGCGCTCGATGACTCTGTTTTGTAGAATTATTACCCCAATTCCTTTCCGAAATTAGAGATGTCCGTGCTTTACTTCTATGCAACGTGTCGTTGAAACTTATTTGTAAGATTTTATCAATAACTCAGCGCTGTATCGTACTAACGAACCCATTTCGAAACAAGTCCCTTTTCCGTGCTTTTACCATTCGCAAGGCTCCGTGACACTGACGGCCATTAGTGCCTATTATGAGACTATCTATTTATTTGAAAATAATTCCTTGATTATATCGATTATATTCCGTTTATCAATATTCCCCGGTGTAAACGTCTTTTTTCTTGTCCCGATTCCCATTCGAAACTGAGAAGTGTCCGTGCTTCCTCTCCAGAGAAGTATCCTTGCAACGTGCCGTTGGCACTGACAGCCGCGCAATTAGATCCATATTATTATGAGTCACTAGTATGCCGATATTTGAGATTCTGACTTGGACTCATCTGCCTATTAAAGGATAGCCTGATGAACCTATCACCCATAACTTAGTAGGCTAGAAACTGAGAACATACTGTAAAAATATAATCTAAACATGAATTTCGAGAAGTTTCCGTCCCTTCTCAATCGTGCTTCCTCTCCATGCAACGTGCCGTTGACACTGACAGCCGCGCAATTAGAGTCGACTTCCAGAAAAGAGTGAGGCCGGCTCGCAACTCTTGAGACAATTTTAACCGAAAAGTGGACGGGCTCTCTCGAAACGTCTCAAACACTTCCCCGGGAGAGTTCGAGTAATTCTTGGATCAACTTCGGCTCTAGAGTGTTATTTCAATGTACGGTTCGCACGATTAGAAGATTTAGTTTATTTTTCACTTGGTTTGGATATGAAATACTTCGAATTCTCACCTTTAGAAGTTGGCTCACTTTCAAGTAGAATCGAGCAAATTCCAGGAAAGGCCAGGCTATATTCTGACCGGCTCCCGATTCGCGGAAAGAAGAAGTTGTCTGACTCTCTCACTTTTCCGTGATCTCTCGCCTCTCTGACCGACGGGAGCATGTTAATGCGCCGAGGTTGATTCTAATTTAGACCTCTCTGATTCCATCCTCGCCTCTTCACTCTCTCGCCTTGGACGGGCGAGAAAGTGTGGGAAATGGGTAGACGTCTTATATTTCGAGCTTGCTAATTTCATCGCTGGCCCAAATCTCTGACCTCATCTCTCGCTAGAGTTATACGGGTAGTCATCTCTTCATTCCTCATACTCTATCACCGGTCAGATTGATGAGAGAGCCGAGAGGAATTGAGAGACGGTTAGCTGAATCTCTGACCTCATCTCTCACCTCTCATGCATATTCAAGCTCCTTTCGCAGGTCAGGTGGATGTGTCATGGTTTGGAATAGTCTTGCTTGGTTTTCATATTTTGTTATAATCCCGCGCCATGAATGGTAGGAGTGTAAGAGTAGTGAATGTAAAGAAAATCTGTTCAGTTATCTACGTTTCACAGGTTAGATAAGTTTTGAGGTGTCACGGTCGGCAATGGTGACTCTCCTTCCTTTTTTAAAAAAAATCAATTTCAAAAATAGATTTAAAAAAATAAACAAATTCATGCCTGTCCGTTTATAGGCTGTTTAAACGCGTAGGATTGAAATTTTACGCGCCAGTAAGCGCCTAAGCCTGGAACAAATATCGAATGACGTTGTTTTGAAAACTTGTGTCCGGTTGAGTTTCACAGGTCATAGGAGTTGACTGCGGTCCTACCCGGGTTAGTGCAGGGTCCATGTGCATTCTGGGAAAAATACGATCTCTTCCACTTTCAGAAAGTGTAGAGAGATAGTTGTGATACTGACTCGTTCCGCGTTCCACTCAAGGGCTTCGCGCGTCAGTGTATTTATTTCTGGAATGGAAATGGAATCGGCTTGTTGATTCTGATATTTCCTTGTATGTTCTGGTTTCTCAAGCCAATTTGTTATAACGCTAATCACTGCTTGGTCAGTGATTATTCTCAGTTATTTCTAATCTCTTATTTCCTTGTTGTTTTCACTTATTTGATTCCTTTTCACATTCCCTCGAGCGCGTTCCTTCAATAAGCAAAGAAACATGAGAGTTCCGCGACTTGTTATTCAATCTACCGTCTGACTCTCTCAATTCTCCCTGCTCTCTCGCTTTCTCTTCCTGACGAGAGATCATGAGAAATTGAGAGAGTATAACCTAGTAGTATCATGTTTTCGCTCTCTCGCATCTCTGCGCAAGTCGCGCAATACTCTAACTCTTTTCATTTTGCGTACTCTCTCGCTCTCCCTGGCCTTCGAGGCAGTATGTAATATGAAGAGACTCAGACGAAATCAATCCCGCCGGAAATATTCACTTCTACCTCGTACTCGTATCGTTGCTATGCGCATCCCTCCTACGTATCATTCACTTTCGTGTTTTGAAACACAATACTGAACATTGCCTCTCTTTCCAGACCATGTATTTTGAATCGCGAAGTAACACTAATATGTTTTTCGCATAGCAATTGCCAAATTGAAGGAACTCCTTAAAATTTAAAGTGTGAACACGAAAAACTGTTTCGAGAATTCGCAGTATTCTCTGTTTCAAGATATCTCACCACCGTGTCCACCTTTAAACACAAAATTAGGCCCTGCATTTCCTAACCAAAGATGCATGTAAAAGTATCTTTCTCGTCCTCGGAAGCAATAAGCAACTAATTGACCAATCGGCCTCTTGCCTACTAAATCTGCGCATAGAGACGAGAATCTCTTCCCCTTCTCTCCTCCTCTAGTCACTCATGAAAGTCTTCTTCTGCCCATTTGCCTTCAGACTCCCCACTAGGATTGACAGCCAATGGTCTCTTCATTTTCCAAACTATCTCGCAGGTCAGAGAGGCGAGAGAGTACGCCAAAAGAGGAGAGTCATTTCCTGACAAGCTATCCCAACTGAGAGATTCTACTCATTCACTCGCGCTGCTTTTCCGGACTTCCGACCAATGGTCTGTCTCTACCCATTTCCCATGCTCTCTCGCCCGCCTAATAAAACCGGGATGTATTTAGCGAGGATCCGAGTGGACTTCCACTGGTTTTATTTGCCGCACACGCAATGCGAAACTATAGAAGAATTAGCTTTTAGGAATTTTTGAAATCGTCAAAGAAATTGTTTTTTGCGCGATGTATCCCTTGATTTCACACTTGGAGAGTGTAATCAACGTGTCTCAACGGGTGACTTGTTTACAAAGTATTAACGAGTTACAACTTCCGCATACGCGCAGTTTCTCGATTTCTAGCGCCTTTATTTGTTTCCGACCACAAAAGGATAGTCGCTACAATTTGCCATCATAATACACGCAACGCGTAAGCATCAAAATAGGCAATAACAATGGACATTTTATTCCTTTCTATTCGCACCCGGGCATCGATTTCTGGTAGCTCATTATATTTATATATTTCTGGTTGTTTCCGCTTGGTTCAAGTACCGGCAAGCTGCAGCTTTATTGCAAGTTACACGCAATGCATCTAATTGTAAGCAAGAGTAGGCATCAATGTAGGCAATAACAAAGGATACTTCTTCATCTGAATAATGCTAGCGCCTCTCGAGGAAATGACGTTGTTTTTGCGTGCTGAACTATTCACTTTTATGACAGAAACTTTTATGACTTCTGAAATAGCTTTGAATTTCAACGTGAGCCTTATTTATTTCAAACACGTTATTGATTTACAATCGCCGTTCTAAATTCTAAAAACTTGAGAACACATTCATTTTTTCACAAAGTATCTCACCTCCTAAAACTAAGAATTCTGCGCATCCGTAATCCGTATTTCCGTTCACTCACGTTCAGACAGTCTTTGCTCATCTATAGTAACAGTACATACAATTATTTCTCGCGTCATAGACTGTTGTTTTTTCGCCTTACTCGGTGCATTTGTGCTCTCAAACACCTCCACTCAGACTTTTCCCTCCCTATCCTCAGCATTCCCTACCTTCAGAGCGGCTTTTGGTTTGGTGCATTACGCTTTCAGACACTTTCCCACGGAATATGCTGTCTAGAATCAGAATAAGGTAGTCACGTGTATCATCGAAACTACTTTATTCTCAGGTTGAGTAAATGATCGTGTATCTCTTTTTCAAACAATTTTCTCATTTACTCGATAGCTGATCTCGTTCCTTGTTAAAACGTTGTTTTCGCGTCCGAAAAGCCATTTAGCCATGTATAGGAAGCCACCTCTCCGGAAATAAGCAATACGAGCCCCGAGCCTTTGCCTCAATTTTGTTACTATAGCACTGCCGATTCGGGACTCTCCTCTTTTCGCGTTTTCTCTAGCCGACTAGAGAAAGTACGGTCTTGTTATAGTCTCGGAAAAGCACGTAGAATGAAGCAACGAATTCTTCGACGAAAGAAGACACTTCGAAGACTATTAGAGGCCTAGTAGCTAACTGCATACCAATGAGTTGTGTGCAGTTGAGAGTTAGTTACTTGATAGAAGTTCAACCACTCATTTTTTCTCATTTTCCGTGACTATATTCACAGTCTCGATGCCACTGATCGTCCCAGGTGAGCCAGTCTTGCGAAAAAAAATGACGCCTTTTTCACCTTTATATTCATAGCTGTCGACGGGGAAACCCCTCGAGTCGCCCCGAGACCAGTGTCCGATTGAACTAATTTCGCGGCGTTTCCCCGAGAATTTATAGCCGCGATAAGCACTAACTTCCTGTTTCCGCTCCTCGCAATAGCGCATTAATCCGTTCGAGACGATATTTTCTGTTTCTCGTCTCTCGTTTTCACGAGCATTCTCGTCCTGTATAACCTAACAAAGATTCATCACAATCATTACAGTTGTTCCCCACTTTTTACTAGTAATTAATACAATTCATTGTCGAGTTCGTGATTTTCGCGCTCTATTGTATTTTATGAGACTAGAAAGAAGTAATTCAGAGAGCCGTCACGGAGGACTCAAGCTGGAGCGGAGCTAACTCCTTTACTGCGTCCAAGGACGATTCTCAGGGTATGTTATTTTATATATTTTTTTCGACTGCATAACAGAGACTAACTAGGTCCAAGAACAATCCAGGGACTAATATGAATCAGTGAAACATATCGCCGTAGAATGGGCTATTTTATTTTTTATGATTAGTGGTCTGCTTCATGAGAATTTCGACTCCCCGTAGTTGCACCAAAATCAAAAATCACCAGGCCCGCCATGTTCTACGCCTGTATGGCCATCCTTGTGCTGTTCTCGATTATGATTTTGTGTTAGGGCAACGAAAAATCTGCTCCTTGCTCATTCCGACAAATTAAACTAACCATTACTCCTCAAATGTCACCCTAATAATGCCTATTTTTGGCTGCAATTTTCTATTAAAAGCAACAATAATAACCTAATTTAATGATTTTAATATAAGTATTATAAATTATTTACAGGCCCGCCATGTTCTACGCCTGTATGGCCATCCTCGTGCTGTTCTCGATAATGTGCCTGTGCGTGACACTGGCTGCGATTGATCTGGAACTTTACAATTTTGGACTCTATATTGTCTTGCTGTGTATTGTTGGTGAGTTTATTCTTAAAAAAAAAAGAAAGCTGGATATGTTTCAAAGATGATGCAAAGGAGCCCAGACCAAGCGTGAAATGATTTTTTCACGACAAAGTAGGCCGCATACTCTGTGTGAACTATACTAGACGTCCGCAGAACTCTTTTATCATGGTAGAATGAAAAGCCAAAAAATACGCACCAAAAATATTCTTGTATATTTGGTTTCCCGACACTCACTCATTCTCCAGTTTGTGTGCAGCAGCCTGCTTGGTCTCTGAAGCCATAGATGATCGATACTTAGGGGCACACGACATTTTAGTGCACATGGAAAGATAAGCGTAATGTTTACGAAAGAAACGAGACCAATGAGGTATAATGCTCGCGCACTTTGACGTCAATAAATGTTAGGGTAGGATTAGGGCGCTATTCCGTCTGAGTTTTTACTGAGTAGGTGAGTGTTCTAGACTAAATAATAAATCTCTAGATTTTAAACTCTGAACTATTTCGAGGAAATTAGTTGAGGCTTCGTTTGAACATTAGTCACGAAGCCCATGAAGTCGTCATTAGCGAAAGTTTGAAGTTTAAATTGGGAATTTTTCGCTCCAATGGAAACCATGCTCGCCATTTTATCACTATCCTGATTCAGATCACCTTGCCTGTTCCTTTCCGACGACTGTAAAACAGTGCTGATTGAGGAAGCGATTTCGTCTTTCTAACATTTTCAACCGATTATCGAAATTCAAAATTGGAAAATAAATAAATTTTTTTTAAAAATAAATATTTTTCCAGGAACGATGCTCGCGTGCGCACTGTGCATAGCCAACCCGAATGCGTGCCCCAATCCGTTGTGGTATACGCGGTTCTGTCTACTGATGCATGTAAGTAATATTTTCCTGCTTACAATATGGCACCGTTAGAAATTCTAGGACGAGCTGACAAAATTGGATTGCTGTAGAAAAGTAGTTCCGATCCAGTTAGGTTTCATGGTCACCATTTCCCTCAATGAATGCGAGAATATGCGATAATCTCAGGATTCTTGGGAGAAAATAAATAATTAGAGTAGTTAGAGTAATTAGAGTTCCTGTAGCCAACCCGATCGTGTGCCCGAATCCTCTTTGGTACACACGGTTCTGTTCATAGATGCCCACGGAGAGTGTCCGGGGAGTGCCCATACGTATGGGCACTCCCCTACCCATGTACCCATTTTGGTCATGGTCCAAAATGGGTTGGTAGGTCATGGTGGGTCATGACCAAGTACCGTACCCAATCGAACCTACAGTACCCCTAGTTACCGTATATGACTACCGTAATGCTCAGTTATCACGAACTGATTTTTTTTGTTTTTACCCACGTATAGGGGGTCATGGTCAGATAACGGTCTTGGGTCATGGTGGAACTTGTCCCTCAAACATATCCCAATGTATGCCATTATCGATTTTTGGTTACAGTAACCCTACCGTACCCGGTTCGGTGGGTCAACCGTTTTATCCTTGGGGCACACTTTTGCTAAAGTGTTTAGAATCGATCGCAAAATTATTCTACCGTAATCTACAGTAATCTACCGTATCCCTGACTACGGTATCGCGGTTGTGCATCGTGAACTGATTTTTTTCGTTTTTTCGTTCTAAAAATTTAATCTTTGTGCCTACATGTATAGTTCATCGAGGAAATTTTTTTGGGTACCGCACTGTACCCTACCGTAATCCTACCGTACCCCGGTTCGGCGTGTCAACTATTTTAGCCTTGGGGCACACTTTTGCCAAAATGTCTCAAATCGATCTGAAATTTTTTCTACCGTAATCTATCGTATCCCTGACTACGGTAATCGCAGTTGGGTATCGGGAAATGACTTTCTTCAAAGTGTGTTTAAAAAATCGGCTCTTTGCATTTTTATGGGTAACTCCTCGAGTAATTTTTTAAGAAAATATTTTTAACCTAAAATCATTGCCTAGTGGCTAACGCGGTTGGCTGGTAATACGAAGGTTGGGGGTTCAAATCCCGAGAGTGTCAAATATTTTTGCCATAATTTGTCGAGTTCAGGGAAGACATTCCGGAGGTACGGTATGTTCGCACCGTAGCCCAAACTACCGTAATCAGAGCTTCGTGAGCTGACTTTTTTCAAAATGTGTTTAAAATTCGGCTCTTTGTATATTTATGGGAAACTCATCGAACATTTTTTTTTACATTGGCCATAGCAAATATAATACAGATGGCTGAAGAATTAGGCTATCTAATTTAGATGAAAAATTCTCGAAACTTCGAGAACGTCTCTATTTTTTAAAGTGCTCAGAAAATTTTTAAGGCCCAATAAATTTCGCGAACACCTTATGAATTTTATACTGCACCAAAGGGGATTCTAGAAGCTAGGAAATATTTTTAGGTGTTATATATAATATTATATCGGTTCTGGATATTTTTTAATCAGAACCAGGGACCTTGTGAAGACTCTACAAAATTTTGGAAGCTCTAGGTTAGAAGTCTGCAGTCAAATCACTTTCAGCGAGCACAAAATTCCTGAAACGTGCGCAGAGGCTGCACACTTTGAGAAAAATGCGTCTGAGTAGGTAAAGAAAATGTTCTTTGATGCAAGAAACTGAATGGAACCTGCGAACTCTACACTGAATATTTTAGAGGTTAATAGATTTTTCTAGAGCTGATTAAAACATATCCAGAACCGATATAATTTTATATAAGACCTATAAAATATTTCCTAGCTTCTAGAATCCCCTTTGGTGCAGTATAAAATTCATAAGGGTTCGCAAAATTTATTGGGCCTTAAAAATTTTTCTGAGCACAACGAATCGAATTTCAAACTCATTTTGAAAAAAATCAGCTCACGAAGCTCTGATTACGGTAGTTTGGGCAACGGTGGGAACATACCGTACCTCCGGGATGTCTTCCCTGATCTCGGAAAATAATAGCAAAAATATTTGACACCCTAGGGATTCGAACCCCCAACCTTCGTATTTGCAGCCAATCGCGTTAGCCACTAGGCAATGATTTCGGGTAAAAAATATTTTCTTAAAAAATTGCTCGAGGAGTTACCCATAAAAATGCAAAGAACCGATTTTTTAAACACACTTTGAAGAATGTTATTTCGCTATTCCCAACTTCGATTTC
>LS488427.1:201602-222412 GCA_900490705.1 Pristionchus arcanus | reverse complement strand
GTGGGTAAAAACAAAAAAATCAGTTCGTGATAACTGAGCATTACGGTAGTCATATACGGTAACTAGGGGTACTGTAGGTTCGATTGGGTACGGTACTTGGTCATGACCCACCATGACCTACCAACCCATTTTGGACCATGACCCCCTATACATGGGTAGGGGAGTGCCCATACGTATGGGCACTCCCCGGAGAGTGTCCCGGGCACCTATGGTTCTGTTTGATGATGCATTTAAATTATTTTTCATTTTTACAATTAGGTACATTCATAAAAGTTAGGATGTGTAAAATAGCATTTTTGTAGTGAAGTGGATGCGATCCAGTTACGTTTCATGATCAACATTTCCCTCAATGAACGCGAGAGAAGCCGATTCTACACCGTAACGTATAATAGTCGCTTGACGGCAGAAAGTTACTGATTGTGGTGGACACTGACGCATCTTCCTAGATTGCATTCATGCTCTTCGGGTCCCAATTTTCATTATTGGTGGAAATTTGTCATGAGGTGCTTAGAATGCTTGGGCTGAGCCTGGTTTGTAATGAATTTTGCCTATTGTAAGAGTGAACGACCGTAGCATTGTTGAACACAAGATCAATTATACATCTTTGCATTGAATTTCAGGAAATGTATCCGGTGCCCGAGCCCGGCAGCGCATCTCCGAAAATGAACGGGCTGCGGTCGAGGATGATAGCCATGCAGCAGCAACAGGTATTATCTTTTATTTTTTTATTTTTTTATTTCTTGATCAGCTCTTAACGATACTACAAATAAACTCCAATTAAAAAACGACAAAAAATATCTACAATGTGTAGTAGTATTGCAACATGATGCACAGAGTTGCTAGTAGTTTTTCCTTGGTTTATTTTTATTATTATTAATTTAATATTTTCCAGGCCCAATCCATGGCGAGCAGTACGCACGGCGACGAGACCCGGTTACCACTCAGGTTGTGAGAGTTTGCCCCTTCTAATTTCAGCAAAGAAACTAACATTTGAAACTACTTTCGAACTATGAGAAATACTAACGAATTTTAATGAATAGGTTCGCAGCTCAGGTTGTGAGAGTTTGCCTTAAAAATATAGTCAAGAAACTAACCGCGAAACTACTTTGGATTGTGTGTAAAACTAACAACATTCAGTGAGTAAAACGCAGCTGAGGTTGTGAAACCTTGCCCCTTGAATTTCAGTCAAGAAACTAACCGCGAAAATATTTTGGCAATCGAATACTAACCCATTTGAATGATAGAACCTATTGGAAGAGTTTACCGTAAAATATTAGTCAAGAAACTAACCACATGATTTTGAATATGACACTAACCAAAGAGAATAGGCAAATGAATAGGTAGTATCTAAAGTGAGGTAGTGAGAGTTTGACCCTTCTAATTTCAGCAAAGAAACTAACCGCGAAACGACTTTTGTACTATGAGTAACAGTATCCACTGAATAAAAATTATTGGTGATTTTCACAATAAAAAATTGGGCAAGAACAAACATTGAAGATGCTTTAAAATTAAATACAATTTTGCATTTATATTATTATTTTCAAATTCCAGACAAGAATCGCGAGCGACCGTGGCGATGTTAGCGCCAGCAGTTCACATTATGCACCAGGTTAGATCCTTGTCGCTTTATTTTACTATTTCTTGCATTATTCGCCGAAACGCGCTGGTTCTACCCTTACTTTGTCCATAAGGGATGTTTCCAGAATAAGTACTCACAATTACACTTTCATTAAAAGGATAGAGAGTTTGAACCTAAACTATTGCCATTTCAGGTCTGGAAGGGCATGGCGTGGGTGACGGACGGTATCGAGGACGAAGAAGAGGTGACGAGGAGCGGGTTCGACCCGGAGAATCAGGTACGGTATCTATGGTTCGAGTGGTACCGAGGTACGAAGGGAGAAATGGGGTTCACTGGCGCCACATGGTCTGGTAGCTGGGGTTTTTTTGTTGTGAAGATGACGAGGACGGGGTAGTATGTATGTGGTACTGTGGAACTCTATGGTATGGTAGAGGCAATGATGTTAGGGATGGTGATGAAAGAAGGAATCGAAGACGAGGAAGAGGTACCGAGGAGCGGGTTCGATCCGAAGAACCAGTTACCGAATTAAGGTTGAAGTGCTTTATTGAGATGTTACAGAAACAGTGGTAAATATTTTGGTTAAGAAAGAGGTGAAAAATGTGCTGTGTGGCGAATATCGAAATGAGTTTCATCGTTACCTTTTGAGACCCTGAGAAGACATTTATTGATTTTTTCGTCAATTTCTCTGAAATCAAAACAAAAGCATCGACATACGTGATTATTTCATCCATTGCAACCCCTCACTACACTGTAGCTACGATTAGACACTGTTTTGCAAGCAATCAGCGTGATTTCGTCTCAACTCTGCTCACAAATGAGTGAGAGCAGCTTGAAGAGTCCATTCTTTCTTCCTTTTTTCTCGCTGGTCAGAGTGCCGTGAGAGTATGCGATTTGAGGAGAGTCCTTTCTTGCAAAATAGCAACTCTCCACTATTCACGTGTTTGCTTCTTTCTCGCCTTTTTAGCTCTTCCCTTTTTATGTTTTATTTATCGCCCTCTCAATTACCCCTAAAAGAGTTGCGAGCGTGCGAGTAAGAAGAGATTCATTGAGGGGAAATTCAGAACTTTTTGCTTCGTGAATGCGAAATAATCCAATGATATTGTAAATATTATAACACAATACCCTCTGAATTAGTACGACGAATAGCTCAATGTCATCGGAATTTCATTGAATGAGTTTCAAGATTATCACAAGAGACATCAATACGAATGAAAATTGATATAAGAAATCAATCGCCTTAAAAAAAAGAAAAATAACAATTATTCGTTTTCCAGTGTCATTCCTCCGAGTTGTCCGACCCGGCAGCGAACAAGCGACTGTCGACTATCGCGGAATCAAGTTGCAGCATCGTCCGGGAGTTGGTGGGTCTCAGTTTTTATTTTAGTTGACAAGAAGTATCGATAAAGGAACGAAAGGGTTGGTAACAGTTTGGTAAGCCTTGATCGGAAAGAAAATTCTTTCATCGGAAAGAAAATTATACGGAAACAACAATAAATAAATCCATTCAGAGGGAATTTCTGGTTCACTGATTCTAATCACCTGTATTTCAGTCACAACAAGAGCTCGAGCAACTCTCGCGCGCCAGCAGCAACTCCATGAACGATATTATCGTGTGATCTTTGATCTTTGACCTTTGATCTTTGATCTCTGATCCTTCCTCATCTTCCCTATCATCATCTCCCAGCTCAAGGACCACAACTAGCCACACAATTCAACAAGCGGGTCCAAAATCCGCCACAGACACCAATAGGATTCCAATTATTATGCTGAATCAGGCAGTAGAGTTCGAAATACGGGAGATGGTTTCTTCAATTCACTATCTCAGAGTGAGTGAGTGAAATAAATAAATGATTTCCCATATTTCGAGCTCGAATTTTTATGCTAAATCAGGATATTTACGGGTCGAATTCGTTGCAATGTGATAATTTGTATCGCCTGAGAACGTGCTGATATAAAGGCTTTTATCAAGCTGGCAAGAGTCGATTTCACTGGGAATACGGTAACAGTTGGATACCGAGGGATAACAAATACGTGCGATACGATTACAGTATGGGTATTCCCTGTGAATATTCAGCGGATAGAAGGACATTATGATATGATGGATATGTATAGAAACAAATGTCATAATACAATTACAATACCGTATCCTATCGACACCACTGTAGCGGGTTACGGTAAGGAAATTACGGTAGGATGGAAAGTCAGTTGTCGATTAAGCACTCAGATTTCCCCTATTCTTCGTCAACACACCGTACTCACTCCAGAAGGTCACCTTGCCGACGTGAGTTTGACCTGGAAATAATAATTTAAATATTCATTAGTTCATTTACGCCCGAGGCGCAACGAGATCGAAGGTGACATTCATAAGGTGTAAAGAAAAGAATATACGGGGAGAGGGGGTTTGATGAATATTAAAAAAATATCTTTTCCAAAAATATGAGACTTTGCACTACAATACCGCCTATGTTTCCCGAGCTCTACTAGGACGGACATAAGGTCTTTCGGAAATTTGTCCTCCGTAGCCGCTGCTAAAAACAAAAAAAATATTTGAAATGCTTACTCGTTCGCTGATCATACAGCTTGCACTCTTGATAGGGCGGGCAGTAGATGTGCAGGGAGACGGCGGGCTCGGAGTGGGACGGATTCTCCATGCGATGCACGCCGATTGAGTCTGCAAACAATATTATTTTTTAAATCGTTTCTGCTCCTACAATCATTCAAGAATCCATGTCCAGATGTGTTTCACGAGCATATTTTCTATCCGAGTTTTCACAATTCAGCAAACTTCTCATCACTCTTATTTTTTTTAAATACAAATTACGCTTGTTTATTTCTGCATAATTGTAAGCAACAACAAACCCTCACCATCAATATGCGACACCTCGTCCTTCTTGCATGTTGTTTGGTCAATGATGTCGAGGGGCGCGAGTCGCTTGTCAGCGCCATCTTGGGGGAAGTGGAACCTGTAAAATTAATAATGTAATTTGGCATCAAGGATCTCATTTTCCGGGAAATGTAATCCCCAAAATCCGAGAGTAGGTCTAAATGAATGTCTTACGGCTATTCCAAAGACTTTCAAGATGCCTGCTCGTTGAGCCTAGCAGCTAGAATACGGAACGAAGAGGCAAGATCAAAAGGGAAAGACTAAAGATCAAAGACCACGCCCACCTCGTCTCCATCAGATCCCCGCTCAGCACCTTGACGAAGCACTGCGAGTTCGGGTGGTCGTGCACACTGCAAAATTTACGTATCACAATTTTATTTATATCATCATTGGATGTGTAATCACTGTAAGAAAATATTCTCAGCTCATGCAACACTTTTGAAACATATGAAAACGTTCCAATGTTCTTGTGAAAGCGTGTCAAATGTGTGTTTCAGATAGATCAGATATTTCGATATAAATCGGATCAGTGCTGTATTTGTAACTCGTGGTAAGAGATCAAAGTCCAAAGTTCAAAGATCAAAGGCTCACTTCGAACAGGCGCCCGGGCCCCAGCAGAGGATCAGCGCGTTGAACTTGCCGTTGCCTTTGTGCACGAGATTGCGCGTGTAGCAGCATCTGGAATGCGGTAGTTGATCTTTGATCTTTCGTGGACAGTGATGTTGTTTGTTCAAATTTCAAATTTAGTTAAGAAATCAGTAATTTAGTCATTGTTTGCTGACCGGTAATCTATTGGTTGTACGAAACCGAGTATGTTTCAAGAGGGTTTCTTAGACTTCAGAGTTTTGATCATTACGATTGTTATGGCTTTCGAATAAAAAAATAATAATGAAAAATAACTAACTGCAACTCGTCAAAGATCGCGTATTTCTTCCACTCCTCGGGCTTGGATTTGTACAAGGTGAGCAGGGCCTTGATCTGGAATGATATCGAGTTATCAGAGATCAAAGATCAAAGATCAAAGCTAGCTTCGAGCATCCCCCATCTCTCTGTATCCCTGAGTCATACGATTTCGTCTAGTCATATCAATGTTGTATCACTGGCTCGGATCAGATTCATGAATCTTTTAGATTTGATGAGATTCATGAATAGAACTAATTGTTTTGAATTGTCTACTTGTATTCTGTATTGAATTGAATTGTCTACTTGTATGTGAATTGTATTCTTGTCTACTTGTTTGAATTATGAATGAAGCTCATGTGCAGGTGAAGAACTGTGGCGTACCCTGTCTAGATCCAGGACCTCATCCTCAAATCCTGCAGCGATCTCGTCGATTAGTTGGTTGAAGTTCATTTCAGAGGCGAAGAACTGAAAAAAATAATGCCTCAATGAAACTCGAAAACAGAAGGATGTTACAACAATACTCGCCTGAAAGCAAAGACAAGGCAGATAATAAGTATCGAATCAAAATGAATACTGCAAGAGAAAACGTGGGGCGGGTACTAGAGCTCGAGAAATGATACCGCTGTCTCTTCATTTCACACACTCTCTCGTCGACCTAGCGGGCGAGAGAGTGTGCAAAATGAAGAGACGGCGGTGTCATTTCTCGAGCTCTAGCGGGTACGCGAGAAGAAGAATAGGATAAAGATAGCAGGGTTGATCACAAAAGGAAACAAAGCGTGGAAATGGAGCGGGAACGTGGTATTCTTTCTCTGATCTAACCAGAGACAATGCAAAATCTAGAGACGAGAACAGCGATCTAATCAAGTGTTGCGAGTAACGCTTAGTCTCTCCTCATCAAGAAAGCTCTCTAGTAAGTTAGACAGAAAGAAAGATCGCGATGATTGAAGAGACAAGAAACAAGCGTAAATGTGCACCAATCTTAACGTGCGAGCAACGGTTAGGCTCTCTCCAATCGGCATGCACCTCATAAGTGAGACAACGTTAGAGAGTGCGTGAAATTGAAAGACTTATCATGAGGAAGCTTGGAAGTGATCAAGAGCGAAGCTGAACGTGTGGAGGTCAAGTTCCTCCACTTTTCTCCCATTTCTCACTTTTGTCTCTGCGTTATCTCCAATCTCCTTAACGCTTATCACTATCACTATCAGAGATCTGAACGAACTGATGCAACAGCACTTACCAGGTTTTTGCTATCTTTTACGCTGGGCGACCCGATTTCTCGTCTGACTCTCTCGATTTCGCGTGCTCTCTAGCTTTCTCTGCTTGATGGTGGAGCATCTTATCAAGCTCAGTCGCAAAATGGTTGAGTCTATTGACTTTACATGATCTCTAGTTAGTTCTTACCGACAAGTGACCGTGTGGCATAGAGAATATTTGCGTCTATCTTAGATTTGATCTCAACATGGTTGAGTCTCTCCATTTACCATGCTCTTTAACTCTGTTTTACTGATAAGATTAACGACAGTCTCATCACCTTGCATCAATCTCACCACATTATCTCATTCTGACTGCCTCTCATCATCTTGTGCGCTTACTCTCTGACAGACTCACTATAATTATTGAAGGAGTGACACTCGCATTCTCCCATGCTCCCTCGTCACTCAGAGAGACGAGTACCTTAATGTTCACTAACCCTCTATTGCTTATCATGCAGAGCTATCAGTGATGTGCAAAAAGTTTCCCGCACTCTGCATTTGCTGTGATCTCTCGTCTCTCATCGAGAAGATAACAAGTCGAGTGAAGATTGCATCGCAACACTCTCACCACGTTTCTCGCGTGTGTTACGTTTTGTGACTGTCGGAGAAACGAGGAGATATTGTCGTGGTTATCAATCACATCAATGCGTTGAAGAGAGGCGAGAGACAAGCGAGAGAGCACGCTGATTGGAGAGAGTTCGACGAAAAATCGCGGGTCGCAACGTGATTCGACCCCAAATTGGGAATGATCGGAGATCACTGGAGAGCTGACAGGGAAATGTTGCGGCTCTGCAAGCTTATCTCTCCTCGACAAGAGAATAACAAAGGAAGACACGAAAATGGATATCAACACGTGGCTTCGATATCGCGAGGGTTGAGTCTACTCTGGTATCGTGAAAATACGGTGATTATTGGTCTCACGAGAACAATAAATGATATGGCATGCTTTCGAAGAATCGCAACATAATTGTTCCGGATAATGCATATCGTAGGAACACAGCATTCTACACCGACAGAAAAGGGTTGTAGTCGAATTGCAAACACGAAATATGAAATGCGATTGAAACTTTATCCTATTTTCATTCTGAATGTCGATGAGCAGTCGAAATCGGGATAAGTTTCAGAAGCATTTTATATTCTGATATCGATTTGCAGTCCGATTACGGAGTGGCGGGAAAATTCCCCTGTTCACCCTTATCTGGAGAGAACAAAGGGGGTCAGAATGCTGTGGGAAAGGTAGGTGCTTGACAACTGAGGGGCGCAAGATCTCATATATTTCACAAACCGGGGATTTTCCAATGAAACGATCATTAGAGTCAAAGAAACACGATCTCGGACCGCTTCTAATCGCAACACCTTATCAAAATGTCGTGGATTCTGCATAGAGAAGGGAAATGACGATTCACTTGGATCCCTCGCCTGTCTGAGAAACTAGAAAGCTTGCGCATCAAGGGGCTCGTCATAGATAAAAGATAAGATATAGGAGGAAGTCACATAAATCATTAAACATTCGTCTTGGCTGGAAAGGACCTTGCAGGATCCTCTTATAATCAACCAAAATTGGAATCTTGTGGCTCGATTTGCCTCCAGTTCTCTTTCAGAGGAGTGCTCTGATACTGAGATCTTTTTGTCAGAGAAACTAGAAAGCTTGCGTATTAGGAAGTACTCGTCACTGATAAGATATCAGAGAGGAGGAAGTCACATATTGGCATGATGGCACATTGCCAGAGACGAGCGCACTCTATTTGTACCGAATATTCATATGTTCTGAATTTTGTTCGTTTGAAGGATGTTAGGGAAGGTGTGATATCACCACTATTTCATTGTCTCACGTCCAGGTCTTTGTCGGAAGAAGGACAATTGAACTTTTTTCTAAGCGAAGAGGAAGTACAATTGTTCTTTCTTGACCAATTCGTCCTAAACAATGACGGTGAAACCTATCCAGAATGCAACAACGGATCAGAAAGTAATGAAATTTTAGAAAAAAAAGTCAAATGGCTAGTCTCTGCACATGGCCATAGATGGTTCCACTTCATTTTTGAAAGCCAGGTTTTTTTTTGTAATTTGCATAGGTTTCATCGAAATTAGTTAGGGAGGTGAGAACGGAACTGAGTGATCACGTTCGCACGTCTCATCCAAAAAAAAATCAAAGCTTGGTCGAAAAAAATTGCCTTTATGCAGGGATTACGTTGCGTACTCAATATCAAATATAAAAAACCGGAAAGTTTATGGCATTCATAAAATAAGCAATTACATGGATGGAGGAGCACAATATAGCAGAATGCAGAAAGCTCTAAATTTAAATACGAATTGTTATCGCTCAGACACAGATAAGCAGAGGGTCTCTCGTGTGCAAAACCATTGTCTCGTCATCTTGATAACTAAAGGCATCATGCCATCATATCATTATGATCCTGAATCGCAACTTTTCTTAGGGAAGCTGCTGATTGAGGAGCTGGGAATTTGGAGCAGAAGTTCAGTTTGACAAATTCAGCAATCTCTCGAAAATAATATTATGATTGGGCACTAGTCCCAAGTTGTATAGCACGCGTGTCACCGAAGAATCGAATAAAATAGGGGGGTGGTTGGCACAATATTTGACCCCCACTTTTCTGTGCAGTTTTTGACAGTCCATAGGGTCCCTCACAAGATACCGTCGAGCTTTGTTCGATATCTTTGATTTCAACGACGTCAGACGTCGTCAAACTTTTTTGAGTACGAAAATTGCCATCTTTGAAGAGCTGTAACTCAGCCTAGAGTGATTTTCGTGCTTCGAGTTCAATTAACGCTACGGCCCAAATTTTCATGAGAATACGCCTGAACTTGTGGCCCATCGATATTTTGATTTATATTTTTGTAAATCGATTTTATTGTTTTATGTTCACCACATGTTCGGGCCACAAAATTTTATGAGCTTAATCGATAGAGCTCGTCGAGACGATTCGAATGGTATGCTGAACATGGTATCTGCCGGGGTGGCAATTTTCGTACTCAAAAAAGTTTGACGACGTCTGACGTCGTTGAAATCAAAGATATCGAACAAAGCTCGACGGTATCTTGTGAGGGACCCTATGGACTGTAAAAAACTGGCATGAACTCAGTTTCGATATTTTCAATGTGCCACAGTTTATTCGATCCTTAGGTGACACGCGTGATAGAATGTGCTGAACTCGTGGCACAATGAAGTAGCATTCTGGGTTTTAGTGAATTCCGAAATCTTTTCGAATTCACTTATTGAATCAGAAATACGAGTGCTTAGAGATATCTTTGTATCGTAGTTATTTAGGGTCCGATGACTTCATTATCTTGTCACCTCCTTATCTGCCAAATCACTACCATATCATACTGACCATACATGGTAACTTTACTAAATGAACGAAACCAACAAATTCGTGATAACAAAAATTGCGGCTTTCTCTTGCAATGACAATCAATTTATTTCCGAAGGAACATGGAAGAGATCAAAACGTGATTATTACTGTTTACTTTAGCCAGTCTCAGTCTATTTTGTGCAAAACTGTGGTATCGTCACCTCCTTATCTTGTATGATACCATCATATCACTGTTATTTGCAAGAACGAAGCGAAATTCAAACACGTGGCCTTTTTCTAGTGGAGTCGATCACAGATTAGTTGTTGAACAACCTTATTGGAACGTAAACTTTGCAGGATTGCGATATTTCATATCCGCATTTTAGTCATGGCCAAATTCTGTCACTCTCACGCAGAAAAGTTCTTCGCAATCAAATGCGGTGCACACCCTTTGACACTTTGGTGTCTAATTCGGCAGGTCAACGTGCAAAAGCGACGTAACGTCATGGGCAAAATCGGCAACACACAGCCTTTTCAGGGAATCAATCTTTGCTTGCGGGGTCAGACGGAGTATCGTTCGGGATCTTGAATTGAGATGTCAATGTGAAGGATCCATGCATAGTTGAGCTGAAAATGTGTGCCGCCGTCTCTCCATTGCACACACTCTCTAGTCTATCTGACCGGCGAGAAAGTGTGGGAAATGAAGAGACGACGACCCGTATTGCGCACTCTAGTGAATCGTTACGGATCAGGGGTACCTAAACCGTGCCGACTAGGGCTGTCAGGGTGAAAAATTCGTGTCCTCATTCTGCGTGCTCTCTCATCACTCTGATCGGAGAGGGAGTATGAATAGACGGTTCCTTCATCCTGACAACCCTAGTGCCGACACAGGCTGATAATAACGTTCCGGATCTGCAGTAGGGGATGTCACGACGAAGAATCGTTTATTCCACGTAGCACCTTATCGGTCAGAGTTGCGAAGCAACACGCGGGATGATGAGAGAGATTCTTCCTGCTGGCAACAAAATCATATCGTTCGGGATCTTGAATAAGGCTGTCGGGGTGAAGGATCAGTCTGTGCATTACCCTTACTGCAATAAAAATATCGTATAGGATCTCAAAGACAAGCAAATCATGGACAGGCACCAGCAAGTTTATTGGTGCGTTAAAGAAAACGTGTTATCGCCGACTTCCTTTTGTCCTCTTCATGAACACGGGGAACGAGTAGGGTACAGTGTGTAAGCTCTGTCTTCCTCGGAAAAATATTATAAATCACTAATTTAGATCTCTAATTTAGATATTTTAGATTCCAAAAGCACCGTAAAAATATGGCATCCCTTTATACATTTTCATTAGAATTGATATAATTAGCGTTTGAAATCACAAATATAGCATGGCTAGAGTATCTTGTAGATCATTCTCGATTATCGATTTATTCCGTGATTAGTCGCTCTTCTCGGCGCGTCTGATGCCACGGAGGATCTTCCTCTGAAGAAGGGGAGAATTGTTTGAACTTTGATCTCTCTCTTATTCAATTTTCCTTTTTGTATCATTGGAATCTTGCACAAAAAGCTACAGCAATCGGTTCTACAGTCATCCTACAGTATTTACAGCACCTAAACCCTACCGTACCCTGTATCTTGTCCCGTTTCCAATATTCAATTATCGAATCAATACAGTAAGAATACCGTCATTAATGCTGTACTCCATTCTGCCGTACCCCATCCTATCTACTTTCCCCTCATCTAATACATACCCTGTATCTTCTCCCGTAGCCAATCTGCGCGTCATCGATCGTCTGTCCGTTGGCATCGTGGTGATCGGGTAGGATGGCGTGGGCGTACTGTAATTGGAAATATTGTTTTCCGGGTTCTAACCAGAATAATTGGTACTGATTTTTTTTCATTTTAAAGTACTGTCGTATAGGCATGACCTGCAACATTAGAAGACTATTGATGGCACAATGTAGTTCCCATGGATTAATTTCGAAGTGGTTCAGCTCTGCTACTTGAGTATTTTGCACGGAAACGAGGCAATTATTTCGGGATATCCAATTTTACACGAACTCTTACCCGTCCGTCCGGAACTCTCACAGGGTGCAGAATCACCGGCGCTACGTAGGGGCAGTTCGGGCGACGTCTGAATTTATTATTAATTTCGAAAATAGTTCCGACTCTACTCCTCCCCTCGAATCCTGATATACAGATCAGATAACGCAAGAGTATGTGGGAATTGAGCGAGCCAGTCTATCCAGATAGTCAGATAGAACGAGAGAGCATGCGAATCGGAGAGAGTCAGACAGAAAATAAAACAAAAATAAATAAATAAATAAATAAATCTCACCCTCCATTCGCGCGCTCGTCGTATTCCACGTAGAAAGTGCGACTGGAAATATTATTTTATATTTATTTATAATATTTATTTTTAAAAGTCAGTTATCGATCATCGTTTTGCAAAAATGATCACTTTGCACATCTAAAGTGGACATCTAAAGTTGCATCGCCAGCAAAATTGCCAAACTATGTTTCGGATATGTTTCACTTCAACTACACAAGCATTCGAGAAGGAAAATGAGTCAATTATTGCTTTTGAAATAGTCAATTTATAAGTTTGATAGATTGCACCGTTTCCGCAGGTATTTCTTCTCACGGTAGCACATTGGAATGTTCATCTACCGTACTCCATTCACCGTATCCAGACTCAGTTGTCGATAACAGATATCAGTGAAGCTACCGTACCCGCTCGCATCGGTTCTCTTCTCAAACGCGTTTCCTCTCTGGTCGCAGATCAGCTCCTTGGTGGGCTGGACGGGAGGAGGCGGAGGAGGGGGAGGCAGGCCTGGAATTGTGAATTTGACCCGGCGAACTGAGGGGTACGGTAGTCTAATCTAGGGGGACGGGAGGAGGTGGGGGAGGTAGTCCTGGAATGGATCTGACCCGGCGAACTTGGGGGATACGGTAAAGGAGATATCAGTTATCGAATGAACTAGTTGTATAATGGGGGGGACGCTGGCCTGAAAACGAGAATCTGACCAGTAGGACTGCTGGTGTATTAGTCACATCAGTTGTCGATTTAAAGAAGGTGTCCCACGAACCGCGCACGCGACTATGCAAAGTGAGGAATGAGAGAGGCGCTCTCCTCATTCCGCACGCTCTCTCACTCGTTGCCTGCTTTTCAGGGTCACTTGGCACGCAGCCAATTGATCATAACTCAGCTTAAACGATAATTGAAAACATGGGAGTTTCGAAAGTGTTATCGGGTAGCCACGACCCACCATTTCACATCGAGAACTCAGTTAGCCAGATATTCGTGGGACACCTTCTTTAATCTAGACGTCTGCACTTCAAATTCAAGTGACAAAAAAATCAAAATCCGTTCAAATAAGTTAGTTCAGCACTCCGACCACGCAAGAGCTAATTGTTCTCCACTAGAGTTTGAAATACGGGTATTCGTCTCTTCATTCTTCACACTATCTCATCGGTCAGAGAGGCGAGAGAGAGGGCAAAATGAAGAGACGGTTACCCGTATTTCGAACTCTATTCTAAACCATTCTCGTCAAAAATAAGGTCAATTTCTGCCTAATTGAACTGCTTTGTTAAAACCGGGAAATTAGAAGAAAAAATAATGATGGATCTCACGGGGCACGTGCGGTTGTCGGAGAGTGTTCTCTGCTACGTTGAGTCGGAGGAGCTGCACCCGTTGTAGGTAGTCCGAGTCGGACTGGAAAGAAGAAGCTTAGATTGTTTTTAAGTCGTTATCAGGTCGAAGTAGGGCGGGTTCAGATGTAAATTGATCTCGGAAAAATGGACGGTGCAAATTCTCCTTCTTTTTTTATAATGAAGACCTAGTATCGTTTGCATGAGTCAATGCATCAATCAGAAACTTCCCTCACGCGTCCATAACAAGTGTCAATCAACTCTCATTAATCGGATTAATCAGCTTAAAAGTCACAACAAATCATCAAAGCATTAGCGCCAAATTATCTGAGAATTCTGGGAAAAGTGATTGAAGCTGCTCTCACATAGTGTCACTCAACTCTTACTAATCCGATCATAAGTTACGCGCCATCAAACCATCAAAGAATTAGCGCCAAGTTGTCTATTGATTCCAAGAACTTCGATAGGATCCCCAAAAGTCTCACTCAACCTAGTCTGATCCTCTTACACTAATCGGATGATAATTTAAGAGGCGAGGGTCGAAGTTCGGGAGGTATCACTTATCAGGCAGAGAAGAGCAGAAAATGTCAATTCTTTCAGTAATCATCATCAAATCGTCATTGTATGATCTTGAGCTGTCATTACTTGATTCAGACTACAATAATTTCTAAGGACGGTTCGATTTCGGTAGCTCTTCAAATATCGGTATCGATATCTGGATTACCGACGCGTTATTTATTATGCGATAGTTGGCAGGAAATCCCGATACCAAACATGCCTCCCGACCAGTGTCTGATAGAATTTAAAATCCGTCTCTTCATTTCACATGCTCTTTGACCGATCAAAGAGACGGTGGGAATTCAAGAGACTAGCTTTCAAACCTCAATGATCTCCGTATCGAGACTCGTCCTGAGGGCGCCTGCGAACGTCTTTCTGGAGGGGATGGCGTCGCCGTAGACGATTTCCTGCAACGATTATGCATAGATTACGGTAGATTGGGGACTGTAGGTCGGCAAATTTGAACACGGTCAGACACGGATCTGAATTGAACACGGATCTAAGGGTTACCGGTAACCCTTAGATAGCGACGCCCTAGACGATCTCCTGGATGGAAAATAAGATTGTTGGATACGGTAGGTAGGTGCGGCAGGCCTAATTTGGACACAGTAGCTCTAAGGAGATACATAATTTGGATTTTCAGACAAGGAAGCGTCGCCATAGATGAAGTACTGGAAAGTGCGTGTAAGTTATGGAATATTGAAAAATCATGGCAAATCGGTTTTTGCTTGCGACATCCCCTTACGTAACGCCTTTGAAACTCATCTCTCGTTTCGAAAAATGTTTTTCGAAGTGGATGAGAAGTTCTTTCGCTGTCCCTTTTGCATATTTCTGAACATAATAATTGGTTTCAAAATGGTACATTTGCTAAAGTAGTGCAATGCTCATGAATCAGCCATTGTAGCAGGCATCTTTCAAATAGATAACGAGTCGTATACAGCACGTTACGATTCTATCTGGCAGTTGTCGTTGTCTCTCACTACCTCATGATCAATCATTGTCTTTAATCGACGAGAGATAATGCGAAATGGAGAGAGCATTGATCATTGACATGCTGCTTGATTGACAGTTCATTATGTGAACGACCGTCGTGAGAAAGGGGCTTTGTTTGGAGGCGCATCTTTTCATTTCGCATGCTCTATCCTATTCTCTGAGCGGTTGAGGCGAAGAAATTACGAGAATCGCTTACTGACAAGCTACAAACATCGTGAGTATCGCACGTCACGAGGATGGTTTCGAAAAGGGTGAGAGCAGGAAACGAGCACTTATGCTCATTTTATGACACTGAATGAAGGAAATACAGGCCCTTGTGACTGATGATCGAATGTGTTTCAGCTAGACTGTTTAAGGCAAACTGAACAGATTCGATAGTGCGATAGGCGGATATCCGTAAAAAAAATCATCATTCAAGAAGAAGATTTTCCAAAGATCGTAATACTCTCCTCAATTTTTGCCACTCAACGACAGAGTACGATAAATAATGCACTAGTGGTCTGAGCGCGGCTTAGCAAGTCCCACGTCTAATCCCTCCCTAAGAATGCAACGGGTCATCCCATTTTCGACCAGCCGGACACTACATTATAAACAGAGCAAGGACCAGAGCCGGGATTTCGGACCTGAGAGCCGGCACTTACCCCCTCGTCATTCGTCGCCTTGGCCACACGATGCGCCAGGTAGCCGACGGTGTCCTGCGAGGCGGTGTGCCCGTCGACCCACTCGAATCTGGATACGAGGACTTCCGGGTTGAAAGCCGGGAGTCAAAACCGGATCGGTGACCGGGAAATGGCAAAGCCGGAAACTCAC
Organism: Pristionchus arcanus; assembly: GCA_900490705.1. NCBI lineage: Eukaryota > Metazoa > Nematoda > Chromadorea > Rhabditida > Neodiplogasteridae > Pristionchus > Pristionchus arcanus. The sequence continues at coordinate 206,465 of LS488427.1, read as the reverse complement.
AGATCACGGCCGGCATAGCGCGGCGGAATGGATAGCACGCGGAAGTTGCCACAGATCTGGAATATTGATTACTTTCGAGGTGTACTGTAGGCTGATAGTGATTGGTTTAGACGAGGATAGGTTCGGAACTATCAAAAGGCTCGCCGAGTAATGGCAGTATTGAGTCAGAGATTGTGATGGTATGCACGGAAGACTAGGGGAAGGAAATAAAGTATGAAAGATCAAAGATCAGAGTTCAAAGATCACCTCGATGTTCTCTCTGCGGAAGCCAGCGAAGGTCGCGCAGACCTGCGAATCAATCATTATTGGGTTCGGTATCGAATTTCGAAAGTTTACATGTGGATTGAGTTTCAGACAATTTACGAAGGGACGTGATAATGTTTTTCCACAATTTTTCCGTTTCTTTCACTTTGAACCATCCATAATCAGAATACCATAGGCAATAAATCTATAAAGTACCGTATACCTTTCCGTCCGCATCAACGTACGCCACACCAAACGCCTCAAAGTGCTCGCCCGGATAGTGCGACCGGGTAATCCTGAGGCGATCTACTATTTTACGGTTCCGGGAGACCGGGAATCAGGGCCGGAACATCCGGAACCGGAATCGGCAAGTAGCCCACCCCACTCACCAGAAGGCGACGAACTTGTTGTCCAGCCCGTCAACCCGGGCGAAGTCATTTATCGATCCGTGGAAGGGCGCGCCGCCTCCATCGATCGTCGTCCAGTACTCCTCGCCGATCTGCGATTTAGGAGGTTTCCGGTTCCGGCTTCCGTGTCCGGCTCCGGAATCACAGTTCCGGTCGCAAGATGGCTACAGTACTTCTCACAGAATATACAGCAACACACTACATAACTGCCGGTTGCGATAGGCTACCGTGACTGCACCCCCATGTTGATTACAGTATGTCAAGCATGGTAGATTACTGTAACTCCATACCCAAGTCGACGCTCCTAGCGTGGCCAAGCCGAGCAGGAGCAAAGGCACTCGCATTGATGTTGATGAGTTGTTGACGATGTGGGCAGAAAAGTTACTATCACCCGGGCTCTCTGCGCTTTTAAGCCCTTCGCTCACCCTTTTCCTTATCGGGGAATATTGACGTTGAGCGAGTAACATCCACTGCTTATTATCTTTCTCAGGACAGGGAATTGAAGGACAAGGTGATATCAAGAGACGATTGATTGACTAGCTCTCCTCAGTAACATCCTCTTCATGGTATCTTTCCCGAGCTAGAGAATGGAGGGACAAGGCTCAATGTTATCTTTCCGCAGTCAGGGGAGCTAGAAATCGTGCGAAAGGAGGAGGGTTCGCAGTGCTGTACCAGGAATGACTGGGCGATATCATCTTTGTAGTCCTGCTTGATGATAGATGATAGCGGCTGTCAATGGTATTGTCTCTTCATTTTGAGTGATCTATAAGTGCCCTGACCTCCTGAGAGTAGACAGAAAGGAGAATGGCGAAGGGACGATAGAGGACTTTGTCACGTTGATGCGATTTACAGCCTATGGTATGGAGGAATGTGGAGGTGGATTAGGGTGATTGAAGGTGGATGGAGTTGTTATTGGAGAGTTATGAGGGATGAATCAGAATCGAAAATGTTCATGAAGCTATCGTACGGTAATCCACTCGGAATTCTCTTTATGATCTTTCTATAATTATTTAAAAGTTTTTCGTTTAACGTGACTAAAGAAGGAGAATGCATTTCATGACTAATAGACAGTAAAACCGTAGAAAATATTTATTTTTATCGAAAATTCAATAAAAATTATGCATACCGTAATCAGAGCCAGGTTGCGACCGGGAAATTGCATTATCATTTCTCCCGGAATCCGCGTGTGCCGCGCCTGATCACATTTTTGGAACTTTATCGATTTCTGTTATTTTACAGGTAAATATGCTCGTTAGAATCGATTTGTGCCAACCGGCTGACCCGTGGTGAGGTGTATCACGGGACGCGTTAGTAATTGTGCCCGCTTCGGCAAGAACTGGCGCGATTCATTTGTTTTCTGCGCATTTCTTTGATTCGGGTTTGATTTCTTTCTTGCTCGAGGCTCATGTTTCTCCTTTCCTGAGGGCGCCCCGCTCACACATGTGGCTCAGCGCGCTATTCTCCCGGGGCCGCGACGCGTTCAATCCACGCGTCGCGGCCGCCCCACTCTCTTCCGGGCGCTCCTGTCTCGCCCGCGCTCGCCTACTTTCCTATATCCACTTATTGCGCCGCTCGTTCGAACGCCTCGAAATCGACCTCATTTCGCGGCGCCCCAGTGTGAACCGCTAGCAATCGCTACTGTTCGTGATCGATAACACAATCCGTCGCCCCCTGTTATTCCCCACTTCCATTCGCACCCGATAAAGTAAACAAAGTTGTGACTACTTGACCGGGCGCTGTTTTTGGCACAGGGGTTCGCTATTCGGCTGTGCTTGTCTTGCAAAAAACGCTTGCATAGATTCCTATCGCCCCTCTTTACGCGGAGCCTGAGTAATGCTTTCCTCCCTTCCTCCCTCCCCTCTCGCGTTGCTTCCATTGGAAACGTGGCACGGATGGAAAAGGGAAAACGGACGAGAGGGGAAGAAAAGAGAGTGAGAGGGCTCCCCAAATCGGATCGATGCTCGATTCAGTAGAAGATTATCTGCCGTCGCGCCTTTTTGCTCGTGATTTTCACGGTTTTTCGTGATTTTAGAGTGTTTAAATTAGTTAAATTTGCGTAATTCCAGCGAATGTCGTCCGAGGGGCTGGTGCAGCGGCGACGCAAGGCGGCCAACGAGGTTCGTATTTATTTAAATATTTATATTTAAAAGCCAAAAATGTATTACGAAACACCGATAGTACGAGGCACACCCCGACATCTTGCTTCGATAAGGAATAGGCATCGATGAGTCATCTGTACTCGCCGCGACAAATGTCGATCAATGAATGGCCACTTTTTGACCTAGGATTGCTTTACATTATGGTGTTTTTGGGCCACAAATATTGTAATTATCTTAAAATACTGGACTGTCTCAGAAAACAGATAGTTGCAAATGTATAATGTATTAGACTAAGTGTTGTGCTGCCAATGGTGTAATTAGCTAAAATTTGCGCTGCTTTTAGCGTTTTTTGACGTGGAAACTTTAAACTTTCAAGTTAAGGGCCCTTGACGTGGTTTTGGCCAGATAATGCTGCTGTGTTTGCACAACTGCTCGCGTTTCTATTGTTTCTCAATCGAAATCCCGCAGATTTCCGGGAACAGTAAGGCATTAAATATGAATGGTCTTTATGAAAATGATAGGCCGGCTCAAATGCAGAAGCTCCAGTGTAAAATAGCTAGGTCTAAAATGTCAGTAACCTAAATTAGGTTAGCTAATGTTACAAAAGATTTTTACACAAAAGAAAAGACATTTATGTTGCTTAGGCTCTGCTTTGTGCTTAGGACTTGGGCTTGACAAAGCCCCATTTCTGGGAATTCCTCTAAAAATCCCTGTCCACAAGGCTCCCATTTCCTTTGTTTCTCCAGCAAAATCCTGAGCAGTTAGGAACCCCGACCAGAGATAGCAATCGAACTGTGTCAAGCGTGCATTATTAGGGAAGGGGGCTTTATGTGTATAGGGTTTTTAAATAAGTATATTTCATATTATATTTAAATTAATTATGTTTATCGATATTTGTGAAAAGCAGCTCTGAATGATCGAATTATCAATTCAAATGGTGGAGATTTGTTTTTATGATAATAAAATTCACAAGGATGGCTCTGGCGATAATAGATTTCTTCTGTAGCAATTTGTGCTTTGTTTCGATATTTTTCGATATTGTTCGCTCTTTGCGTGGTTAAACGATATTTGGCAAGGCTCCTAGGGGCCTATTATAGGTAGCTCACCCGAAGGATGAGTAGATAGCGATCTCCGCTGTGGAAGAAGGTAGGAGAACCTGACAAGGGACAGGAAAGCGGGTTGCGCTTTTTGCCTCTCGCTTGGATTCGGGTTTCGAAATGGGGGTAGTTCATTAATGTTTGTAAGTTTATTGCATTTCAAAAACAGGCTAACAACAAGGGACGAATTGTCATTGAATTCGGGTTTCAAAATGGCTAGATCATCGATTGTTATTGGGCTATGCCGTTTAATGACAGCTGTAGAAGTAAAAAAATATGAATGTAAAGATGATGAGCGAATTAGCGTGTTTACGCGTGGGAGTTACTCGATACACAGAGATGCAAATCAGAGATCAGAATACGGTAACACACACAAGGATACGAGATACATTTGGATACCGAAATCCATGGATAATCAATTATCGATTGTCTGCAGTCTATGACTCTTCCCTGATGTTACTCAAAGATTACGGTAGATAATGAATTATCGATTTTCTCCCTTCTCAGGACTCTCCGCGCGCCGAGGATGACGTGGACAACGCGGCGGGCGACGAGGAGAGAGCGGCCGAGGAGAACGACAAGGTACCTTTTTTGTGCGTGCTAGACGCACCGGGTTAGGGAAGATAGGGAAGTCCTAGGATAGCGACAAGGTACGGTAGGGGTACGGTAGTTTACCGATAATTGATTATCGATCTGAGAGTAAATTATTATCGAAGGAGTAATTTTGCACGAATTGGCGCATTTTTTTTCTGGAGAGGCAATTGAGCAGGGAATTTCGTGTTCCCGTATCAGTAGTAAGTATCGAATCAACAAGAATCGTTGATTCTGATGGGTTTTCAATATTAGATCAACAAATCAAATGGCACATGGGGCAGAAATGTAGTGTTTATATAAATATTTTTATAATTTTAATTACTTAAAACTGATTAATTATTAATATTCTCCAGGGCACTCGTCTCACGCTGATGGAGCAGATCCTGCTGTTGGGACTGAAGGACCGAGAGGTGATTAGAATAA